>PVJS01024372.1:0-28754 GCA_004027185.1 Glis glis
CATTGAGAATAAGGCCCCAATTATCTGTCACTTGGGTGAGTCACAACCTCACAATCTCCTTCAAGCTGTTTTAACTTTAGTAAAACTGACAGATTTACATTAGAGTTTGTGAACAGTAACCTTGAGCAGAGTGCAGCCTACAGGTGTGACAGGTGTAGCCTGGTGCCTGTGCACGAATTCAGTACAATTAGAATTTCCTTTGGTGGTGTGTCTTCTCCAATCACCTGTACTCTTTCTTACCCCCTGAATGGATCCTCGATCCAGACTGTTTCTAAGGCTCCTTTCAGTTCTGACTCCCTTTAGTTTCCAGCCAGGTGCAATGCTGTCCTGCTCATGACCTTTGGCTTTGCTAGGAGTTTGGAGACTGTCCCATTTGGAGACCATATAAGTGATGTAATCTCTGCACAGCCACAGAAACAGGGGGAAAAAGGTATAAGAAATGCTGCTGTCCTGGCAGCTCTGAGCAAGACTCCCTGGGGGGATGAAAGGCTTGCTAAGGTTGTGCTCTCTGGAGTTAGCAAGGGGTACCACCCATTCGTCATCTGCAGTAACTGCTGCCTGACTGGAAGCTTTGCTAGAAGAGATGAAGACTTTACTTCTGAACACTGAAGTCTAGTTCAAGGATGCAAGAGAGTTGGCTTCTGGTAGCAGGAGGATTGCAGTTTTCTGGGACACTAACAGAGCACCTGCCATCCTCATAGGTCTTTGAAACTGTCATCAGGAGTCCTGCTCAGCTCATCAAGATCACAGCCCATGTGTAAGATGTGGAGATGGTGTGGCACGTCACCTGGTGTGGAACACTAGCATCATTTTCAGTTAGATCCACCTCTTCTTGCTTCTAGTTTTTAACTTGAATAGATTTGTACCTGGGTAAGAGCTACATAGAGAGACTGCCTTTAGAGGCCCCCACCTCCATCAAAATCAACACTTCTTTCAGCACACACATATACTTCCTGATTCTAAGAAGGATTTTGAGCCAGAAGAACAGCTGTGGGCATCCTCAGCATGAAAGGGAAGGTGCACAGCCTTGTCTGGGGGCCATTTAGGCCACTGTGCAGCTGAGCCCCAACCCACCTCCCTCCACCTCGCTGCTCCTTCCTACGTGATATTTGTCCTGGCCCTGGGACTCAGACTTTTGTTGGAGGCTGTCGCTGGTATGGCCATAGCCAGTGGTGGTTTATCCTCTACTGGTGATGCTGTCATTGGAGGGACCAACAATGACCTTCTCTTTACACCAAGTATAAAAGTCAGTTCACTAAATGGCCTAGTGAAACAGTGCATGAAGCCCAACAATCCTTTTGACTGACAGCAGTAAATTCATACCAACTGGACCATGCTGACATTTTTTGGAGACCCAGGGTAGGGTATCAGCCTATAAGCCACGTGATCAATAGAAAATTACATGCTTCACTGAACCACATTCTCAAGGTAGCTAAGAGGCTTTGGTGCCCATTCTAGCAAAAGAAATTCTCTGTTAATTGAAGGAAAAAGTTGAGCGACCCATTTCTGATGGCCTCACACATACATATCATATTAATATTGATTTATAGGCCATTCTGCTTAATCTAAAAACAAAGAAACAATCTTTTAGTTTAGGTGGGTGTTTAGTTAGCCTTCTCATGGCTGTGACTGAAAATACCTGATGACCACAACTCAGAGGAAGATTTATTTGCTCATGGTTCTGGAGATTTCAGTCCATGTTAGATCAGCTTCCAAGCAGAATCTAGGATTGAAGGTCCTCACAGCTTCATGGTGGGGAGCAGAGAGAGAGAAGCAGGAAGCTGCAGCAGCCTAGCCACGCTCCCAGGGAACCCTCCCCAGCAGCCAAGTCCCCCCTCCAACATAGCTGCCTTGTGAGCCACATGAGGTCAGGGGGGTATTCTAAATCCAAACCCTGATAGGGGGAGATGTGATGATGGTCAGGTCCAGAGAGTACAGAGATGATTTGATACCTGAGCACCTCTGATTAGGGAGGACACGATGCTCCTTTTCAATTGCTGCTCTAAGTCATACATTGAGCCCACACCCAGCACAGAGCTCTGTGTCAGCTAGGTCTGCATGGGGATCTTTGTTCTTCTGTTCACAAAGTAAGGGTGGGTAGGAGCCCAAAGAAGAGATGTGAACTTTACTTGGGTGTTCTGGCTACTGCAGTACATAAGGTAGACACCCCACAGATGGACATCTGAGGGTCCAGGAGACCATGCTTGTCTCTGGCAAGAGTCTGTGAAGTACTAGAAGCCCCCAAACACCAAAGGTCCAAATATAGGAGCAAAACAGTTTCCGGATGGCACAGGAGAGCATCTCAGTCTCTAATCTTGCCCCCCTGGTTAACATTTAATTAGGAAATTCTTTTCTCCCTATTGTATATGATTTTAAAGGGTGATCCCTGGTGGTCATGCACCTTCTCTTTCACAGTCCAGGAATATCCTTCTGAAACGGTGGTAGTCAATAGGAAAGCATGACCCCATTCACAGAATGCTGGCCAGGAACCTTTTGGGGGCCCTTTTATCTGCTTTAACTCCCTCTCCACTCCACCACTCTCCCATCATCTCTTTACATTAAAGCCATGGTGGGTGATCTCAGTTACACAAGGTCTTTCCTCAATCTGGGATGATCTATCTGCCACCATGAAACTTGCTTCTCATCTCTCAGGCCTCAGCCTCAACATCACTTGCTCAGGGAAGCCTCAGGCCTTCCTGATGAGATCTTCTCTAGCACCAGGCTCCCAGAACCCTCTACATTCCTGTAGAACACTTGTCACAATTTGCAGTAACACAGTTGTACAGTTATTGGTCAGTCTGAGTGGGATGCAAGCCCAGAGGGAGGATCTGTGGCCCCATGCTCACCCGTGAGTGCTCAGCACTCAGCCCCATGCCAGGACACAGAAGATGCTCATGCAATGAGTTGAATCTAAGGACTCAAGAGAACTCACTCTGTACCCTTTGTGCCACACTCTCTCAGTGAGGTCCTCAACACCAAGCATGTGGCCAGTGGAGTCACAGCCAATTTGGTCTGACCCTTCACCACCCCCACTGCAGGAGTGGTTCTGGGGAGGTGGCCATGACATGAGTTTATATTAGGTGACTTCAAGTAGGACAAGCATAATTGTTAAGGTTTGGATATGCAATATTCCTCAGAAAAGCTCATGTTTTGGCAATGCAATGTTCAGAGATGAAATAATTGAATCAGGACTATACCCTCATCAGTGGATAAACCCACTGATGGATAATTTGAATGGATTTACTGGGTAGTAATTGTAGGCAAGTAGGGTATAGCTAGAGGAGGTAGGTCATCGGGGTGTGGTCTTTTTGACTGTATCTGTCCCTTGACCCCTCCCTCCTTTTTCTGCTTCCTGGGTACCCTGAGCAGCTTACCTCCAGCACACCCTGATGCCATGATTCTGCCTTGGAGCCGGCCAACCATGGACTGAACCTCTGAAACCTGAGCCCAATAAACCTTTCCTTCTCTCAGTTGTTCTTGTCAGGTATTTTGGTCACAGCAATGAAAAAACTAATCCAGTGACCAATCACTTATGTATTTGCTGAGGCCAACTTCAAATACCTTGCTCACCTCACTGTGTTTGTCCCTTCCCCTTCCCAGCTCTGAAGGGGTACAAATTAATAGAGGGGTCAGTGGGGGTATAGAAAGCAGGGGAGAGAATGGCACAAAATGCACAAAATGTGCCATTAACCATGAGATGGGTCCATGATGGGACCAGGCCTGAGGTGTGTGGTAGGGGCCTCCTGGCATGCACAGTGTGTTTTCTAGTCAGAGTTGCACAAAGGGGCAATATGTCCTATAGACAGCAAGTTCTTCTAATGAGGAGTCAGTCCCATGGGAACACGCCATGCCCCAAACCCTCAAGGGAATGCCGTGCTTTTTGACCAGGTTTCCTTTACTAAAACAAAAACAACTTTACACATGCTTGCATAAGAGACTAGTATCAGAAGGCACTGAAAACACTTCCTAAGTCCAAACACGATCTTCGTCATTCACTTATAAAAGATAAATAGCCAGGATTTTAATTACTTTGCAACTAAAGACTTACACCCTTTGTAGATCAACTCTTCTTATTAGATTCATTGAAATCAAGCTTAAAACATATGCCAAAAAAGTCATTTATGATAGAAGGCCACACCTCCCCATTTCCATGGCTTCTAGCTTTTATTTGTAGAAGAGCTAACAAGTTTAGACATCAATCCAAGTGCAAATTAAACAAAAACAAACACCTCTTAATCACCACAAACAGGTATTATTGTTCACAGTGACTCTTCTCTCTGAAGATAGTCCAGGCAGTGTTGAAGGAACAGCTGCAGCCACCAGCCTGCCCGCCTTCCCTCCTTCCCTGCCTTCCTTCCTGCAGAAAGACTGGGAAGGAATGATGGATTTTCAGGAATAGCAAACCCTCAGGCTGTTCTTTAGTTAGATGTGCTCAGGCACAATTCTAAGTGCTACTAGAAAGACACAAACACTTCTGCCAATATTAATTATGCATAACAATTTGTGACACTTTGAGGAAAATCACTCTGCTTTCAAGCAGTTGAGGTTGTTTAACTGTATGTTTTATGCATTTTTTCCAGGTTTAAATTTTGGAGAAATACTTCCTTCATTTCTATTGACCTGCCTTAATGTCACCAGTTTTATAAATTGACCTCGGGGGGCCTTTCATATTTTCCTTTATGAATTTTTCCCATCTCATACCTACTGAATTTCCCACCTTCAGTGCTTAAAGAGAGAGGGCTGGTAAATGTTTTTATAAAGACATCCACTTGTCTCTCTGAATGAGGAAGATCCTGCCTTTCCAGCAATGGAGAAGGTGCAAAGCAAAGCAGATGAATCTCAATTTTCCAGAGAAACCAATGTGTGGAGAGGTAATCTTGAGGATGAATATTTCATCATTCCATTTTCAAATAAAGGGCACGAAATGAAATGAATATAGTAGAAAAAAAAAAAGAAAAGCTGGGCATGGTGGTGCAGACTTGTAATCCCAGTACTTGGGAGGCTGTGATAGTTAATCTAATTTGTCAGTTTGACTGGATCACGACACACCCAAGATCATGTGACTTTGGGTGTGTCAATAAGACAATTGGTTTATGTAACAGCAGATTAAACAGAAAGTCCTGCCCTAAATGTAGGCAGCAGGGTTCCGATAGGTGCAGGACTTAGATAAAAGAAGGAGAAAGCCACGTAGAGGGATGCGTGACTCTTTCCGAAGAAAATGCATCTGCTCTCATCTGAGATCGTCAGCCTCCAACTTCGCCGTTTCTCTGAAGAGTTTCTTGATCTTCTGCTCTCGTCTGAGATTGTTGGCCTCCAGACCTTCAAACTGAAACTTCACCATCGTTTCTCCGAAGAGCTTCCTGATCATCACATCTTGGACTGGGGCTGAATTAGTGGTTGCTCCGATCCTAAGACTCCACCTATTAGACCACTCGACCAGCTACTGGTTCCTCTGACTCTCCACGTGCAGTTGGAACTCGGGACTACATTGCTTCAAACTGTAAGCTGATCTGATAAATCCCCTTTTCCATATACTCATTCTGTGAATTCTGTTAGTCTAGTGAACCCTGGCCAATACAGAGGCTGAGACAGTAAGACTGCAGGTTCACAGCCAGTCTCAGCAACTTAGTGAGGCTCTCAGCAACTTACCAAGACCCTGTTTCAAAATAAAAAATAAAATAGGGCTGAGGATGTAGCTCAGAGGTAGAATGCCCCTGGGTTCAATCCCAGTAACACACACACACACACGTACATTTTGTATTTAGTCATTTTGCACGAGACACACAGAATGAAGAGCCTTCTAGAGAGCCATGAGATAACTTTAGGAGACAGTGTCAGAGCCTAGTGGCAGAGTTCCATGGTGGTAAGTGCAGGACAATACCATTTGCAGGCAATAAAGATAAGCGCACATCTTTGAACCCCCCAGTTCAGTTGACTGCCTTCCTGTCCCTCCTCACCATTTTAAAATTTAACAAGGTTCTACTAGACCATCAAATGAACCATCAAGCTGAAGGTGACAATCTGGCACTAGCAATATCACACCTCTGACTCCCAGACACCACTCTAGGCTCAATTTGAAGTAGGATGTTTTGGAAATTTGGGTACTTTTTTTTCCAACTTGGAAATAATTCCCTGCCTCGTTGCAGGCTCAGAATATGGATAATAAGGAGCCTGTCATAATGGAACACTGTTCTCCATCTCCCATAGCTGGCTGAGGACACAGGATCATGTGACTGGGGGCTGAGGGAGATATGTCCCCAAAATATCTTGTTTGTAAAGACTGAACACAGTCAGTGCACCCCAGCTTCAAGGATGGGAACTTCAGCTCTTCTGAGTGGGCCCACACTTCTGCATGCATTCCATTTCTAACCTCAGAAAGCTTCTGGTCACTTCTACTGACTCAGATGCACATGCTATCTAGAGCTCTCAGTGGAAGCCAAACTGTGTGGAACTAGCTTGTATTTGCATGAAAATGTAAATTTTCCTAAAAATGCAAATTTGGAGTGAGTGACCTTGGGACCAGGTACCCTGTTCATGTATCTTTAAAGCATCTCCACATTATAGACCAGAGAATCTTCTGGAGGCTAGTCATTGGTGAGCCAGCATAACTTGGTTACTCCCTATCACCTGCCTAAATTAATCAGTGCCAAATTTGAATCTTTCTGATTCAGAAGTAGCAAGGTCTGAGTAGGAACTGGACTCAAGGTTATGAAATTACTTGTGATTTTAAACAAGATTGGTACACATATTTATTTTGTAAGCAAGACCCAGGAGAGAATGCTAATGCTACTTAAAAAGAAAATTCTATTTAAGTTCCTTAAATTTGTTCAGCTGATTACAAGAATGTAAGTTGAAGGCTGGTCAATCTGAATTGCCTAAAGTGGTCAGCTGGTTATTACTTTGTTATTTGAGGCATTTGGAAAGTACAGTAATGTAATACACACTTGCTAATTTTTGTTTACTTCCCTAAATTAGTCCAAATCAATGAAGTTTCAAATCTGTCATCCCAACTCTGTCATCTGTTTTATCTTTATTTCATAAAGGAATCCATCTTTTTGTGTGCATCTGTGTGGTACTAGGGATTGAACCCAGGGGTGTTCTGCCTCTGAGCTACACCCCCAGCTCTATTTTATTTTTCATTTTGAAACAGGGTCTCACCAAGTTGCTGAAGGTCTCGCTAAGTTGCTGAGGCTGGCCTTGAACTTGAGTTCTTCCTGTCTCAGCCTCCTAAGTACTGAGATTATAGGCGTGCATCATCACACCTGGCTTCCATTAGCTGTTTAGATGTGTCTTTTCACTTGCTCTTCGATTTTCCCTCATGTTTTATTCATATTTGCTGCCTCTAAATCAGATTGGAATTGTGCATTTCACACCTACACATTAGGAACTGTAACTGGTCCTACTGAAGTCATTTATTCTCTTGCTGTAACCATGGGGCAGAATGGATTCTAGAGGTCATCAAGTACAATAGCTTCGTGTTCAGATGGGGAGACCCAGGCTCAGAACTAGGTAAGTGAAATGACTCGTTTAGTTCTTTGCTGACTGTAGCCAGAGCTGGCTAGTACTTGAACTCCCAATACAACTGTAATTACTTAAGGTGAGGATTGAAATAGAAAGATCTTGTGATTACTGCACGTATTACAAACACATGTCTATTTTTTTCTTGAAAAGTATCCTGGGTGATTTTAACAAAATGCTTGCATCCTCCAGTATAGGTCTAAAAGGGCAAAAGATAAATTATCTGGTCAGTTGAAGAAAACCACTTACTCAGCAAAGGAAGAACAGTATTTAGTGCTTGGACTCCTTTTATATAAATGACCTATGGTTAATTATTATCTCCCCTCCTTTTATCCTTTAATCTTTAATTTAAAATTCTTTGTAGTAATTGCCTATAATCATGAATGCAGACAGAAGCAAGTCTTTCTGCAGCAATTAAAACTCATTTTTTCATGCTAAACTATGATATTTAATTAGTGCAATAATAGTTTCCTCCTTATAGGGATAATTGCATCTTTAACATATTTGAGGTTGGGAAGCTCTGTTGTGCAGGCACATTCTAGAAGACTGAATGTAAACATGTTCTGCTCACCATCCAGTTGTGACTTCAGTCATCACTATAGTGGCATCTTCTGCAACACAAATGCTAAATTATACATTATGCACCTTTCCAAGCACATCAGATCAATTTTTAAACAGACAATAAGAAGGATCATGTTACAAACTTAAAATGAAACTACAGGGCAGATTCCATTACTTCATTTAATATTGCTATCAGCTCAACTTAAATTTTGAAAAAGCAAACACCTTTAATAAAATTGGTGTGAATGATTATATACTTGGATACAACTATTGTACAGGGTGTGTACATATATAAATCTATGGATATAATTATATACTTTTCAATATATACCACATATATATTTTTCTACTCACATTTTTCTCTTTAGTAAAACAGAGTAGTTTTACTATACATAAATGTGCAATGCTACATTATGTCCTGAGTAATTTAAGGAATTAGTAATAAACTACTATAAATTCTAGTTTTTCAGCCAAAGATCCAGTAGTTTCTATAACAAAATCATGAACCAAATAATGTTTAAAAATACATATCCAGAATTGCGCTCATTTTGTGCTTAGCAGAAAAAGTTTGAGAATGCACAGCAGCCATTGAGATTTGGGAAAATGTCCTCAAACATTCAAGGTTAAACAGTGTCCTACTGGCAGGGTTTTATAGACGTTTTAAGTGATCTCACCTACATCCACTTTGTCAGGCATAGAAGATTCTAGTTGTGATTGGACCAAAAATCCCTTTTGTAGAATATGAAATTCTGTGTAAACATCAGTGTTCAGGTATTATATAAAAGTTTTGTTCCAAATGAGGAAAAAAAAAAGAAAAAAATACAATGAAATAGTTTAAAGTGCTTTTCTTGGGATATAGCCAGCCACATGGAAGGTATATAAAAAATGAGAGTATATTTTGGTGGAGGAGGAAACCAGATGAAAGTCCTTTGGGGTGGTCTGGTAAGACACCCACTCTGGGAGGTTCCAAGGTGGCTTGGCTCCAGGAACCCAAGATAAGCAAGCCACATCCATCCTGCCATAGGGGATGACAGACGCGGAAGGAAGCGCGTGGGGAAAGGCCACTTCAGCTGCAGTGGAACAGTAGCAACTGCCTGTCAGGCCACCATTGGCAGGCGAAGCATCCCATTCCCAGACAGAGGCACTCGGTATGGCGACGTGAGGTCCGGGCTGGCTGCTGTGGGCTGCCTCAGGCAGGAGGAGACAGGCCCGGATCCCAGCGGAGAGCCCGCTTCCACGAGAAGGCACTGCATTGGTGGTTCCTCTGTCGCCCCAGCTCTACCCTGTCCCGTGACTGCTGTAGTCAAAGACACCTTTCTTGAAGAATGGTGAGAACTCACAAATGGTGTGTTTCGAAAGGGTCAGTCCCACTTTGTTGATGTGCAGGGGAGATGTCGCCGATTGGAGCATCACACTGAAAAAGTCCCTGAGGTATTTCTGAGGAAGAGACAAGAGTTAGGAACATGGTCAAGATATTGTTGGGTGGAGTTGAGAAGAGAAGAAACATCCAGAACAACTTCCTATCCACCTGGACATATGTCTATTTTACAAACAAGATCAGGAGGTGATGCTTCAAGGAAGACCAACACTGAGGAAGGTCTTTGACCCCCTTGGCTACCATCAGACCAAGCAGAGAAAATAAACCAAAACAGCCATGTCCACCATAAAAATGTCCTTGGTTCGACGCTCTGATTCACAGCAACACTACCTCAGGTCTATCTGCAGACAGTATCTGGAGAAATCCCAATGCTGCCTGGCACAGGGACTCTGCTTTCTAGCAACACTGTCACTAGTTAGTATCTTGTTTTTAAACAGTCACCTCTCAGTCGGGCATGGTGGCGCATGCTTGTAATCCCAGTACTTGGGAGGTGGAGACCGGAGGATCTGGGTTCGCGGCCAGCCTCAGCTACTTAGTGAGGCCCTCTGCAACTTAGTGAGACCCTGTTTCAAAATAAAGAATAAAAAATAGGGCTGGGAGTGTAGCTCAAAGGTAGAATACCCCTGGGTTCAATCCCCAGTACCGCAAAAAAAAAAAGTCACCTCTCCCAGTTACTCATTAAATAGAAAAACGATTAAAAGGAAAGAAAGGGCTACCCATCTGTGCAATGTTAAATGTGCTGCTTATGGGTGTTTTAAAACTGCATAGTCAGTATCTACTTTGAATCCTTATAAAATAAAGAGAAAGAAGTGGGGGGGGGGAGGAGGAAGATCAGCTCCAAGCACTGATATTTACAGATCATTTTGTAAACCCTATAATCCTCAACAAAAAGAAATTCTTACTCAGGTGAATGGCTCTGAACCTCTTGTTCTCCCCCTCCACTCCCTGTGGGTACTTGTCATGACATTATCCGCCTCTTTTGGCACTGAGGAAGCAAAGCATGTCTGGAACTAGGCTATGAGATGCTGAGGGTAAAATCAGACTTGGGCTGGAGGATGTACTAAAGAAAGAGGGCGCACAAGGATAGTTCACATAGCTTAGATCAGGCAAATCTCATCTGTAACAGAAAATGGGGTAGAGAGATGGGGTTTAGACTTAAACCTTATTACTGTCTTAGTTCATTTAAAAATACAAACAATCCTGGAACAAACTAAAAAATTAAACATAATAGTTCTACTATAACCAAAAAAAATTTTTTTGTCTAAGAAACAGGCCCTAATGTTAGAGCAGTGGTTTCCAGTGAGGGACAATTTTGCCCCATAGGCGACATTAGGTAATGACTGGGGACATTTGTGACTGTCAAACTGTGTGTGTTACAGATGCATCTGGTGGGTGGAGGCCAGGGATGCTAACAACCGACAATGCATAGAACAGCCCCCAGGATAAAGAATTATAGCCCCAAATGTCAACAATACCAAAGTTGAGAAACTTTGCCCTAGAGGAAGTAGAATTCAGCTACCTCTCTGAATTGCCCACCTGAAATGTACTTCTGACAGAAGTCATTCAGCTCAAGGAAAGTTTATTAGCTACATTCCTAAAAATAATAATGAGAATTACCAATGACAACATTTGTATAACGGCTTCTAAAGGTCTTCTAATATCTAATTTTTTACACTTTATGGAAGTAAAACCAATGCACAATAAAGTACACAATGCTGTTTTTTTGGCGATGGAACCTAGAGCTTCGTGCATGCTAAGCAAGTGCTTTAGCACTGAGCTACACCCCCAGGCCTTAAACTATACATCCTCTAAATGTATAATTTGATGAGTGTTGATACATATGAAACCACCACCAAACCAAGATAACAAACATTTGCATTGCACCTTCTTGTAATAGCCATTTTCTAGTAAAGAGAAGGTCTCTGCTGGGAGACCTGAGAAAGGCTGGTGATCAAGAGAAAAGACATGAAAGCAAGTGCTATTCTGTTTGGTTTCCTGGCTCAGCATCAGTAACATACTGGTTTTACAGTAACTGCTCTAGAAAGGATCTTTTTTTTTATTTTTTAATTTTTTTTAACCCGGGGCAGTTTACCTCTGAGCTACATCCCCAGCCCTATTTTTTATTGTTTATTTTGAAACAGGGTCTCACTAAGTTGCGGAGGCCTCACTAAGTAGCAGAGGCTAGCCGTGAACTTGCAATCCTCCTGTCTCAGCCTCCCAAGTACTGGGATTACAAGCGTGCGCCACCACGCCCGGCTAGAAAGAATCTTAAGACTGCCATCAAGGTAAGGAAGTGCCAAATCAACTGCTGAATATCTTAACCCTAGTACTTACTTGCATCAGAGCAGCAAAAGGAAACCCTGACTTCGACTTTCCTAGGGGAGGAGACCCCGAGGAAATCAACTCGAGGGGCCAGGAGTCTATCAAGCAGAGCTACCAGCAAATATTGTAGACTGCATGCAACTGGCCAAGGCTAGCGATGAAATCCATGTGCACACTTGACGGTTTTTGGCAGGACAAGAGTGAAATGTTTTAGAACAAAGAAGATGAGGAGCCTGCCCATTAGTGCAGGGAGCTGCGACTCCTCTACAGTTTAATGTGGAGATGGAGGGGGTCTCTTCTTGCACAGGCATCCTATCTAGCCCTGGGTGACTCCAGCTTCAGGTACCCCAGGTGCAGCATTAACATGCAGACTACTGTTGACAACAAACTTGCTGTGGAGATGAACTCTGCCAGACAAGGAGGCAATTTAAATCTGGGAACAGATGTTATATCAACATTTGTCATAATTAGTTCACAAAGCAGGGTCCCTTTAAAAGGCCAATAAAGCCTGAAGGGTATAATGAGAAGGGAGTAAAAGTTAAAAACATAAATAAAAGAAAGAGAGGAAGTATTGGAGACACCTTCCCTGCCAGAGCATGGCCATTAAAAGAGAACTATAAATCCACTGCAGGTAATACATTTTTCTTTAAATGAACTCATTAGCATGGTTTGATGAAAACTCCAGATAGAAAAGTCTGATTCGACCACCACTCTGAAACGTTACCAAAGAGATTTCTCTTTATAAAACAGATCTCTGCTTTGTAGACGTGTGGGGCACTTGGCTTCCTTTACACACGCTGCTTTCTTAGTGCAGAGAACGAATGTGATCAGGAGTGTTCTTTGCAGTGACTTCATAGCGTTCCCAGGTCTACTGTAAGACCAGGCATGACCTTTGCTGGCTGTGTCAAGAGCCACAGGCTTGAAGCAGGCTGAGCAAATGCTATGAATGATAAAACCAAGGGACAGTGACAGGCTAGGGCTGGGACAGAAGACAGTACTAAGAAGGTTCTTGAGAAGGTTCTTGAGAAGGTTCCTGAGGTCACAGACAGTGCCTTATCCTTCTGTGCAGTTCCTGATCATCTGTGGCACGCCACCAAGCTTAAGAAAAGTGGCAAGAAGAAATGTTGATGATTGATTTTGATGAGTTATTTATTTTTTTAATTGAAATACATGCATGGGAAACAGCACACATCATGCGGGTGATGAGGTAGAATAGAAAAGATAAAATTTTAGGTAGTAAGAAGACAAATTGGGAAGGAAGGGAAAATATAGTTTTATATATATATATATATATATATATATATAGTTTAAATATAGTTTTAGCTTACTCTGCAGGGCTTGCCTGGGACTTGCCCAAAGAGTCAGGCCCATATCTTTAAAATCACAATAGGCTAGCTTCACATCTGAAATCACAATGGGCTAGCTTCACATCTGAAATCACAATGGGCTAGCTTCACATCTGAAATTCCTGAGGCATCAGAACTCCTCTCACCTCAATTTCATGGGGGGAGAATCCCAGGAAAAAGTTACACCTTTTGTTAGAAAAGCCCTGCATCCCCCCCCTTTATGTCTCCAAGTCTCCTGTCTCCAGGGTCCCTGAGAGTCCTATCTCAACACCTTTTGTTCGGCAAGCTTCAAAGAGGAGGCCACCATCCCATGGTACCTCTGGCCAGCCCCTCTTGAGTGTGCCCTATAAGAAAGGATTGAAAAAGATCCCAGAGGCTCCTTTTTGCCTCTGAGCAGCCACCCCGATGCCTCTCTCTGCGCCCCTCTCTCTGCCACGGCTTTCACACCCTTGAGATGACCGGAACCTCCCTTGAACGTGTATCCCCACCTTTCTTGAATTAAACCTATGCCTTTATCTCTGGCACGTGCTTAAATTCTTTTCGACATGGAAGCCAAGAACCCACAAAAAATTATCGTGTCTTCCCATGACAAGGGTATGGTCCAAAGAATTTTCACAAAATGAACATAATTATGTGATCAGCATCTAGGTGGAATTAATACAACACCTCCAGGCAGCCCTCCTCGTACTCCCTTCTCCATTTATGATTCTTCCCTGGAGAATAACCACTATCCTTGCTTCTAGCAGCATGATTAGTTTTGCTGGTTTTGAACTTAATATTAACAGATCCAAACAAGATACACTCAATGCGTATTTGCATAATTCCACACATATGCATGTGGTTGGGCTTTGTTCATTAACCCTGCTGTGTAGTATTCTGTGCATGGATATACAAACTGATCAACTTTAATAGAGGGACACACGATGGTGACTGGTTTGGTCTTTCTGAGGTTTGCCTCAATAATGAAACCTAGCTGGGCGTGGTGGCACATATTTGTAATCCCAGTATTTGGGAGGCTGAGACAGGAGGATTGCAGGTTCATGGCCAGCCTCAGCAACTTAGTACGAAGACCCTCTTTCAAACAATAAAAAAATAAAATAAAATAGGGCTGGGGTGTAGCTCAGAGGTAGAATGCCCCTGGGTTCAACCCCTAGTACCTCAAAAAAAAAAAAAGAAAGCTGCTTTCACTTATATATAAAATACTTAACACATATTTACAATGAGTCATTGTTTTGCTTGTGTTCATAATGTATCCCACAGCATCTGTGGCTGAAGGAAAAAAGAAAGTTCTCCAGTCAAAGCTATTCCTTTTTCTGTGGATTCAAAGCCATCTCAGCTCTCCCCAGTATGTGAGAATTAAGTCCAGGAATGGAGCTGCATTCCGAGGGCAGTATGGTTTATAAAAGAGAATTGAGAAAATTGAAGGACAGTAGGAGTTCAAGTGACTTATCAGACTCAAAGGGGCAAAGTAGGAAAAGGATTTGTAAAATCCAATATCCAATTGCTGAATCTGACTTTCACAGAACATTTTCTCCACTATAAAAAGAAATGAAAGCAGGCATAGTTAAATCTCTGTGGCCTGGTAGGGACCCAGAAGGTCTGCAAATTTCCATCCACCCTGGCGGTCAGGTGATCGGTATCACAGCTGAGCCTTTGCATTGTTAAACACCCTGGCTCAGGGTCACCAAGGGCTGCACTGGCACCCCTGGGCTGTGCGCTTTACAGCCTGGTCTCTAACATGGGGGGAGGAAACTCAGGTCAAACCAAACCCTCTTCCAGCAAACCAGGAGACAGGACAGGAGGGCAGAGTTAGCAGGGGTGCAGACAAGGGTCTGAGAGTGAGTGATTAAGGGAAAGGAAGGGCCCCAGAGAGACAGAGAGGGTGTCTGGGGGGACAGGAGAGGAGGGCTGGGATGGAGAGAACAAGAAAGGTGGTGGGGTAAAGGAAGGGAGCCTGACAGGGTAGGAGACCAATGTCTACGATTTATTTGTTTACAAGTTAGCAAAAAGGACTTAAGAATAATAAGAAATATATCAGACATATTTATCTAGGTTATTTACTTTCTGCTACTTGGAGCAACACTAAAGTATAAATAAGGTGTTTTCTTATCAATGCTTTCAGAAAATCAAATTTAGATGGCTAATCTTGAAGGCATATTTCAGCACTGACATGGAGTATCTTGATGTCATAAAGTGCCTTTCTTTTACAAGTTTTGAGTGTATTTGGCTGTTTGGGAAAGTCAGCCTACACAGGGGCAGAGGGAGGGAGCAGAGGTAACTGGGAGAGATGGACTCTCATGGGTGTGTTCCAAAGAAATTGTGACTCTGGTGTGCAATTTTAAAAATCGCCCCAAACAAATGAATACAAACCCCTGTAGGTGACAGTGAGCTTTTAAAGTGGAGGAAGAGGAGGGATGTGTGATTGCCAGAGACCCTGCACTGGGGCTCTAGACCCCTTTCTTTCCAAAGTGGCTTTTTAAAAAACCTTTCTTGCCAAGATTCCACGTATTTCCTCAAGCCCAACTCCACCACACACACTTAAGTCTGACCAGCCACCATCTTGTTACTCTCTGGTGAGGCCATTTCTCAAGGGCCTGCATTGTTCCAAGCTCTGTGAGAAGAGGCTTTAAAGGTGCAATGAAGAAACAGGTCTAGGGAGTCTAAGTAGTATCCCAAAGGACATGGTGTATATAAGTTGAAGAGCTGGGACTCAAAGCCAGATCTCCCAACTCCAGGGGCTGATCTGACCACCCTCTGCTGAGCACCACTGTCGTCACAGGGTGAGGCTGTCTACACTGGGCATCTCAGCTGCATGGCCAGATTTGCTGCCTTCCCCAGGTCTGATGGTGCTCCCATGATGAACAGTAACCACTGGGCTCTCTCATGTTCCATAGGAACATGAGGATAAAGCTCTTTACCCATGAGATCCTATACTCTTCTACATAGAGACCAACACAGCTCTTCTAATGTACTGATATCTTGTGGGGCCTCAGTGGGCACTGGCCATCACCCAACTGCCCCCCATCTCTCCCTTCCCGAAGAGCACCCAGATCTCCTTCTCAAGAAGTGTCTTCCCATTTTCTGGAGACTGCTCTTCTGGCTGACTTAGAGTGGAGGGCTGGTGAATTTTTCCCATTGATATTCCGGGATAGACATGTCACAGCCAAAGAGCTCATGGAGCTACCGCTAGAGTCTGTTGGAGTCAAGGGTCTTAGCAACAGGGCACTTCCTGGTCACACAGCTGCTGTTGTGGGGCATTTTTCAAGAGTGAGAGAGATTTGGGGACCTCAGTGCTAAGCCTGGAAGCTTTAAGACAGCCTTTGTCTCCATCCATTCCCAAGGCTTGTGGTTAATGAGTCTGTTTGCTTATTACAATGGCCACAGTCCTTTTCTATTTTAAATAAAGCTAATTGACAGTGGTCCTCAGAGCACGGGCAGGTGGCAGATACCACTCTGGAATTGAAAGAAACCTTTTCTGTAGATTACAACCAAGTTACTCCAGGGTTGGCCTGTTGTCAGATCATGGCATCTGCCCATGGAGAGGCGGGTCCTAGGAGACTTTTGAGAGTAACATTTCAGATGGGGGAGGACACCCACTAGGCTCCACAGTCCACCCTGGCAAAACTCTATAAAATCAGTAGGGCATTTCAAGATGTGGCTCCTTCATAGAGACATTCCTGTTCAGGTCTGGGATCTCGAAAGAAAGATAGGTTTGAGATCAGGAGAGGAGAGAAGGAGGAGTGGAGTCCACGCTCAGCAAACACTGTGAGCAAGGAAGAAAAGTCAGCCTGTGCAGGGATCTGTGTGGGGAACCTCAGGGTTGAAGCAGAACATGGAGGGCCGTGAATCTAGATTCAGGTCTGCAGGTGCCCTGTACAAGCATTTTCCAGTCCATGAGCACATGTCACCTCCTAAGAGGCTCATAAGGGGAAGAGGACATATATGAGCATTCTTTGTTTACAGATGAGGAGGCTAAGATCCAAGAGGCAGTGACTTAGCCAAGGTCAGTGGCCATAGGAAGCTCACAAAGTGACTTGCGTTAAAATGTGGGAGAAAGTAATCATGTTCACGATTTGAGCCCTTACGCCTGAATTTTAAGTGCCTTTCTTCAAGGCTGTCAATACTATACTCAGGTAGGATCCCAGAATTTGTCCTAGATTTCAGCCAACTGCTGTGTGTGTCTGTGTGAATGAGAATCAGGCCTTCCGAAGCATCTGAAAGACCTTGGCCCCCTTATCTACTGGCTCCTTCCCCTCTACTTTAATTAGCAGGAGGGTAAAGTCATGACCATTTCATGTTATTAAAAAGTTTGTTTTTATAAGCCTGGTGACTGTAACTGTGGCCTACTGCTTATTTCACGAGCAATATATCACCCCAGCTGTGTCATCCTAATGATTTTCCCGGCCATCTTAAGGTTGTGGAACCTCATCCATTTAAAAAAATTTAACATAAATCTATAATTTAAAGTTATTGAAATTATTAAAATTGAAATGTTCTTTAAAAATGTAATGGGGCCTCATCTGCCTGTCTGCTGTGACATATGAACAAGGGAAGGAGTTTGGTGGATTCTTCATTCCCAGAAAGCATTATGGTGGTTGCTTAAAGATACTTATCGGCTTTATAAGACTTAGAGGTTTCATTTACCTTGTAGCATTTGGAAAATTCAACATAGCTCTGAAGATAGGGCTGGTTCCCATGGAAATAATGTGGGATGTTTCTAGCAGTTGGGTCACCACTGGCCACATGTCATGAATAGACCCAGTGGGGTCAATACGACTCACCCAGTCAAGTCTTCCCAGTTCTAAGCTCCCTTAAATTCTAGTCTGAACTTTGGCTGGCTTTTTAGGAATCCTAAAATTTGGCTGCACAGGATCAAATGTGCTAGGTTCATTTCCCAACTTGACTCCAAATGTCTGCCACACTCTGATGGACTCAGGTAACTTGGGCATCCTGGATAGTTACTGCACACCTACCCACACTCCAGGAAGCAGCAAGCCAGGGGCTGGTCCAAGCAGACGCTCAGCCTCCCCTTACAAGGCACAAGGGCTGGCCCTTGTATTTCATTGTTCAGGATCATCCCTTGTTCCTGTTACTGTTTTGGTCATATCATCTAAATTCCACTTTCTTTGAAGGGCTAGCTCAAGGTTTGCTTTTTTGTGTGTGTGTGGTACTGGGCATTCTACCTCTAAGCTACACCCTCAGCCAATTTTATTGTTTATTTTGAAACAGTCTCACTAGGTTTTTGAGAGTCTTGCTAAGTTGCTGAGGCTGTCCTTGAACCTGCAATCCTCCTGGCTCAGCCTCCCAAGTACTGGGATTTCAGACATGCACCAGGATGCCTGGCTAAGGTTAGCTTTTTATTGACTCCTTTCTCTTGACTCATTCATGTACCCAAAAAATACTTATTGAGAGAGCTTTCTACAGATCTGAGCTGGGCTGGTGCTGGGATTCAACAGTAAGAGTCAGTTTTTTTTCCTGAGTAACTTATAGTCCTGACATGGGGTGGACCGGTAAAGCAGTAACTAAAATAATAGCTAAAAACAAACATGAAGGAGATGCTTTTGGAGCACCCCAAAAGGTACTCGCCTAGTCCTGGGAAGTGGGCAAGGTATAACAAAACCTGAAGGGTAAGAATTAAGCAGGTGAAGAAACTGCAGTAAGATGCAGGAAGAAGCCAGTTCCAGGCAGACTGGAGAGTACCTACAAAGCTGAGAGGTAGGGGAGCAGAGTTCTGGGGTGTCACCAATAGTTTAGCATGACTTGGCTGGACAAGAGGCATGGCCCACTCGGCAAGGGGGTCCCATTCCTGGACATGGGGCAGCTCTCTGGGCCAGCACTCTTCCAGTCTTCACACTGGGGCCCCATGCACTGGCCATCTCTCTTCTCTTCTAGCCATGGAGTTCTGCCAGGACTTCAGAGAGTCTCTTCTAGCTCCACATACAGTTGTTGGTCAACTGATGTTGATACCAGAGGACTTCCATGAGTCTCCAAATACCCGCTAATTCTCAAATTCTTCTTCCTCTCCCATCTGCCCAAAGGCACCTGCGCCTTTGTTCAACTCCATTTGAACCTCTGGCATGAGACTCCTTGGGTTTCTTGCAGTTTTAGCACTGATATTTTTTGCACCCTTTCCCCAGCCTTTAGTGGTCTACACCAGGGCTAGGCAAGCTTTTTCTATACAAGGACTTTGCAGATCAAAAGGAAAAATTAATGCTATTATGTGATCCCTTTATAACAAGTGAGAAACTTCCTCTAGAGGAGAGGCCACCCTGAGGTAGTAGGCGCACTTTGTGCCCAGTACAGGGTAGGTGACTTTCACAGTTAGTTTCACTCCCTGCCTGGCCATCTCAACTCAGGTAGCTGTCCAGAGGAAAGGCATCTTCTTAGACTGAGGCTCCACCATTCAGACACTGGAAGTTTCCAGCAGTAGAGTCCCCAGTGCGTAAAGGAACCAGTGTGCTATTTGAAGCCAGCAATCATACTCCTCTCATGCTCTGAATCTCGGTTGTCTTCTACTACAGGTCAGAGAAAGCTCTGCTTTTAAAAGGCTCATGGGATTAGATTAGGTGCACAGGGCTAATCTCCTTTTTTACCACAGCATATACAGTGGCACTTCATCATGTTCACAGGTTCCACCCACACTCAACAGGGAGCATTACACAAGGGTCAGGGTAACTAGAGTCATTCTTAGGAATCTCCCTAGCACAGGACTGAAGTTGGCCAACCCCTGGTCTCGGGTATAAACCAGAATATAAAAGACATGACAGAGAGAGGTCATAGCAGAGTAGAGAGCACCTGGAAGAGAGCCCACTCAGTTCAAGAGAGCGGATTCACATTCATGGGGTGGACACCACAGTGCTGGCCTGGCACTCCCAGGACGAGCGCATAACCTTCTGTCTCCAACACTCACGCCCATGGACTGTGCTGTGTCCAGTGCAAAGCACCTGACAGTAGAGTCCTCTGTGGTGCTTCTGGATGAAACAGATGTGTCCATGTCTGCACTGTCTAATACCGCAACTACGTGGCACTTGAAATGTGGCCAGTGAAACTGAAAAATGGAATTTAAATTTTTTTTCTCAATAATCTAAACTTAAGTATGTACATGTGGCTGATAGCTACTTTACTGGACAGAACAGTATATAATTCTACAGTACCTATGCCTTCTAATGCCTGAGTTTTGAGCTCAGAGTATAAACTAACTTTGAAAAATTATTTAATTTTTAAATAAGTAACACTTTAATTTACAGTTTGAAAAGTTTCTCTCTCTCTCTCCCTCTCTCTCTCTCTCTCTCACACACACACACACACACACACACGCACACACACAAATGTTGAAAGAGAAGTTTTCACTGTATGTGTGTATTCACTATAGTGAAAAGTCTCCCTTTCAATTCACTTCTATATTGCAAAATCTTCTCTGGGATCAAAAAATTATTGTTATTAGTTTCTTTAAGTATCTTTCTCAAACATCTTTATATTTATATAAGTGAATACAAATATAGCTACTTCCACTTCAACTTACACAAACAGGTATATAAGAAGCAAACTCTTCGGAACTTGCATTGTTCATTTAATGGTTTATACAAAAGATCATTCTTATCCAGGCATGATGGTGCATACCTGTAATCCCAGTACTTGGGAGACTGAGACAGGAGGATCACAAGTTAGAGGTGGCTAGCCTCAGCAATTTAGTAAGACTTGGTTTCAAAATAAAAGAATAAAATAGGGCTAGGGTGTAGACCAGAGGTAGAATGCCCTTGGGTTCAATCCCCAGTACCAAGCCCCCACCTCCCAAAAAAGCCAACAACAACAAAAACAAAAAAACAAAATGAAATAAAACTTTAGTTTTATTTCTCCACAAGTACACAAAGTTTCTCACCCTGAAATTGATTGTTCTAGCTCATTACTAATGGACGGATGGGCTGTTCCAATCCTTATAGTAGTTCTATTAGAATGTAAAAACTATGCAAAGGAGAGGATTTTCATTACTTTATTGAGAAGATATATTTCAAGTACTTAACATGGTATCTGGCACATGGTAAGTGCTCATAAAATATCTGTTGAATGAAAGAAGAATGGAGAGTATTAAAAATAACACTGATAATCTTTTCTCATGGCAAGAATGTCACTATATGGAATCTGCGATCCTCCTGTGTCAGCCTCCCAAGTACGGGGATTACAAGCATGAGCCACCATGCCTGGAGGTATATGTGCTTTTCATTTTGATTAATATCACCAAATTGTTCTCCACAGGTACTGTACCAATTTATAACCTCTCCAGCAATGTTGGAGAGGAGACACTCCACATTTCTGTCTGGCCACAAAATCAAGAGTCTGGGAAAAAAAAATCTTTGGAAGGTCACCCAATTCTTTCTCCTGTCCTCATAAAATCAGCGATATTGTGGCTGAGGAATCTTAGCTAGATACTTTGATTCTTTAACAAAAGAAGAAGTTACAGCTGAGAGAGCTTGGATTAGAAGCCTTCATATACTTAAATACCAGGCTAACTTTCTGACATATTTCTGAGCAGGATTGTGCCAAAATTGAGTCTCTTAATGTCCAGAATTTCCAGAATCACTTAAAAATAATCTTAATACATTGCACCAATAAAAGTATTTTTAAAAATAAAAGAAAAAGAACCTTAGTCTGAAAGTGGAATCCATTTTGATTCAATATAAATTTTCAAACATGGAGGTCAAGGTCAAGAAGAGGTAAAGGTGGCCACGAAGAGGAAGATGACTGGGAAAGTGGTATGTCTGAGAGTATGCCACACTGGTGGCCCAGTGGACCGTGCTTCCTGCAATTCACATTCTGTGTGGCCCCTCCCCTTACATTTTGGTGACGCTTATGACTTGCTGTGGCCAACAGCATGCACTGGAGGTAATGCAATGCATGCAGAAGCCAGCCTGGGTGTCTGTGTCCTGCTGGGCCCCATCCTTTGGCGGCCTGAGGACTGGAATGTGGCCATATGAGCAACCTGATCTGACATCATCTGGAGTAGAAGAGATATCCAGCTGATCCCAGAACCAAAGTCATAAGACACAAAATGGCAGTCATTTTAAGGCACTGGATTTGGGGGGTAGTTTATAACACAATGGTAAATAACCAAAATACATGGGATTGGGAGCACAGTAAGGGATGAGGGAATAAATGAAATTAGTCAAGGCAGAAAAAAGTTTCGTTGGAAGTTTCTATTTATGTCTTATGACTAGACATAAATTAACATCCTGTTCTTCTTCATGCCAATCTCTTCCAATCCTTTTAGTATATATATATATATTTTTTTTTTGCGGTACCGGGGATTGAACCCAGGGGCATTCTACCTCCGTGCTACACCCCCGGCCCTATTTTTTATACTTTATTTTGAAACCGGGTCTCACAAAGTTGCGGAGGGCCTCACTAAGTAGAGAGACAGAGAGAGACAGAGAGAGAGAGAGAGAGAGAGAGAGAGAAAGAGAGAAAGAGAGAGAGAGAGAGAGAGAGCGAGAGAGCGAGCTGAGGCTGGCTGCGAACCCAGATCCTCCCGTCTCCGCCTTCCAAGTACTGGGATTACAAGCGTGCGCCACCACGCCCGGCCCTTTTAGTATTTTTAATGAATAGTTATGTCTTAGCAGGTACTTCTTTTCTACCAGTTACTTTTACTACCCCAGGTTTTAAAGTAAGTACTTGAAATAAGTAGTCATCGTTTGAAATATGGCATTTATTTCTCGATGTTATAGAGAAGTGTGAGAGCTCCCAGTTAAAATTCATCAGGGTGAAAATGTTAGTCTGTGATTACAGAATCTGAACTATTCATTACACTTATTCAGAGACTCTTCTTTATGAGTTTAATGACATAAGCATATTGTATTGAATTATTATGGTACTGCGTCAATTGGATTCATAAATTTAATATACTCAGTCTGGTTCACACACTCTAATAAAATCCAGCAAGCTTTAAAAATTTTATAAGGGATGTGTGTAAAGTCCATGTGATAATTTAATTTTTACAGGTTGCTGTTCTTGCTTGTGGTTTTAAACAGCTTCCGTGCTCATGATGACCCAGCCTGGTGGAAGATCACACTTTTGGTGACATCCCACCAACAGATGAGCCACATCAGAAAGACCAAAACCTGCCTAGACAGTGAAGCTAACTGATCTCTGCTGCAGAGCATGAGTCGAAGCTATCCCGCCTTCTCAGTTCCTGGAGAGGAAAAGTGGGCTTGCCTGTACCTGTGAGCCATAATTGAGGGGACATGTCAGCTGTAAGGGAGGATGACAGCTTCTGGGCTATTTTGACAGGTAACACTCTACCTGATGATGTGGAATACCATCAAGTTCCCTGTCACTGTGGTTTCCTGTAAGGGAAAGGTGACAGGCTCAATATGGGTGCATAACAATTCACCTTGTGCAGCTCTGGAGAGAAGGCCAGAAGACAGCCCTGGAGGCACACACTGGCCTGTTTGCGATAAAGGATAGGAGAAATAAAATAAATAGGTAGAAAGGAGACATAAGGGAGAACAAAGAAAATGTTAAATTTAATATGGCAGCCTGTGACAAGTCCAGTTACACCCAAAAGTTTTTGTTGACTGTCCTTAGGGAGGTGTCTGTTTATCAGACAACAAAGGTCAAACACAAGAGGGATCTCCTTGGGTACTACTCAAGAGAGTAATCTCCTCAGACATTGTTGGCTGTCCTTGAACAGTTTATATAAAATGAATACCTACTGGTAAGAGAGTGAAGGTTAGGATCTTGAAGATGACTAACACACCCTAAATCACCTTGTGATTACTGGGGACTGAGGTCATCCTCACATACCTCCTCTTGCCCACCCCTCACGTAAGTCCCCTATAAAAGAAGAGCCCTGTACTCCAAAGGGTCTCTTTCATTCTTGGGGTGGCCTGCATTCTTCCTCGGATGTATTCCCTATTTAACTAAATAAATCTCTATGTCTCTCACTGACACATGCTGAAATTCTTTTCTATCACATAAGCTAAGGACCCCACTGATCCTGAGTTGAGGAATCAACTCTTTCTCTATGACCATTGAACTCCAGTTTCACAATGAGCTCCTGGAACACTCAGCCCTATGCAGCCACCACGCTATGCTGGGGAGGGGACATTACTGCACAAGGGTCTGGAGTCAGTCCTAACTCCTCTACATCTCAGTTTCCTCATCTGCTTACAGTACCTTGTTCTTAGAAGTAGAAGATTAAATGAACTGGTGCCTCCAGGAGCTAATGGGCAGATATGTCAATTTTCTCCTCTTTCAGATATTTAAAGCACATGGACTTAAGTTCTGAAGTATATAACTTAAATGTTTTCCCTTTCAAAGGAAAGTAGAAAGCAGCAAGAAACTGGAATTTTTTCCCCCAAATCACCTCATCTCAGATACTGGCAGACCCTTTATTTCAAGAGTTGCTTTAAAGCAAGGAAGAGTTAACATACTTTCAAAATGGGGAATCGCATTTAAGAGTAAGTTGAAAATCTAATCCCCCATGTTTGTTTTAAGATTATATATATAATATATGTTATATATATATATATATATATATGTTTTGGGGGGTACTTGGGCTTGAGCCTGGGGGCATTCTACCTCCAAGCTACACCCCCATGCCTTTTTATCTTTTATTTTCAAACAGGGTCTTGCTAGGTTGCTGAGAGTCTCACTAAGTTGCTGAGGCTGGTCTCAGACCTGTGATCCTCCTGTCTCAGCCTCTCAAGTACTGGGATTATAGACATGTGCCACCATGCCTGGCTTAAGATACATTTTAGATGCTGACATTCTGAAAAGTGCATCTGGGGAAAAGAACACTAGCTATTATTTTCTTTATTTCCAAGCTCTTAGTTCCTTCCAGCATTAAAAAGATTCCTGATGTTCTGAGATATAATAGCTGCACCAAATGTCTAATCTGCCCGACGCAGACTTCTGAGGGAGAATCGCATGTGGTACCTCTTGGCTACAATGCACTTAAACTCATATTCAAAGAATCAGGTGCTAAAGACTTGAGCATCAGGAAGTTGGTGCACATCATTTGCTGGCATCCCAAGGGCTCCCTCTTGGTAGAGTCCAGAGCCAGATGTGGTTCAGCACACAGAGCACTGAATACCTTTGCCCTGCTCTCTCTAGCAACTGTGGTTGTAGATGAACAGAACAAGCCTCCAAGTTAATATCTGACCTAAGGTAGTTTGTGCATAGATGGCAAATTGCTTTTGGTTACAATTCAGATGGCCTTGGCCATCTGAACAACATGGAGCCCCTGAATGCAGGGCAAGAGGTTAAGCTCTGAGACCCTGGGGTGGGGGCTGCTGCCCCTTTTTGTTCTCTGGACAAGCAGCTCCTGATGATCCCTGTGGGACAATTTGCCTTGCAGATTACCCTCCTGCTGTGGGGGATGTTCCTCAGTGTCCAGGCACTATCCCATGTCCCCAGGGGAAGCCACGGTCAAGCCCTAGGTGTGCGGAAGCCTGTGGCCCTCAGTGGTGGGCCCATGACCCCAACCAACAGAGAGGATTAGCCTGGGATCTGGATTAGTCTGCACCAATGATCCCTTTCACTGGGGACAATGACTGAGGCTTCATGATGTCAGGGAAGATGGTGAGTGGCAGGGAGAAAGCCAGATGGAAATCTCAAAGGCTACATCTCTAGCTCTAAAAGGATGGGGTAGGTGCACATTTCACACAGGGAAGTGCAAATAAAAATTCCTTTTCTAAACAGATATAATCTATAGAATTAAGAAGCTAAATTACCACAAACATGCGTGCACGTGCACACACACACACACACACACACACACACACACACACTGAATACATGTACATCTAGCACATAAAAGATACTATTCATTGTCTGATGTACTGAATGGCTATGAGATAGTGTTAAAAGCCCTGATAAACAATGGGAAGCACAGGCTTTCCTTCCTTAGGACCTTAATCTTGTAGCAGAATTTCACAGATTTATAGTATCTTCTTTCTTCTGACCAAGGGAAGGTTACTAAATTACTAAAAAGAAGAAAGTCTATCAAATCTTAATTTATGCTTTAAAAACAAACTTCAGAATTTTTTTTTCTTTTTGTGAGGATTAACCCCCTGGGCATTCTACCTCAGAGATATACCCCAGCCCTATTATTAAATTATTTTTAAATTTGGAAACAAGGTCTCACTAAATTACTGAGAGCATCCCTAAGTGGCTGAGGCTGGTCTTGAACCTTTAATCCTCCTGTCCTCCTGTCTCAGCCTCCCAAGTGCTGGGATTACAGGCGTGAACCACCACACCCTGCGCAGAAATTTTTAAAACTGTTCTGACCATATTTTAAAATTTGGGAAGTGGCCACACATGAGAAATGAAGACTGTTGCAGGCAGTTGATTAAACATGTGCTTGCTTGGACACATATCTGGAAATATTAAACACCAAATGAACCCAAATCTATGGAAGCCTCAGTCCTTCAGTCACCAGAACCTTCAGACCAGCAACTGTTTCCAGCTGAAAGCCTGTGAAAGGAGCGTAGTGGAGTCAAAAAGAAGTACTGGCGAAATGTGAACAAAAGTAATAAATTCCAAATCAAAGGGAACTCTTGCCACTTGAAGAATCTTGGAAAAAGGTACAGGGCCCTTAATCTAAGAAATAATGACAAATTTGGGCTAAGCTGATATCCACAGTTTCTGCCACAAGGAAACTACCCTTCAAAGTAAGATGTCAATGTACACTGACTAAGTTATTACTTGAATACACTTAGATTGTTTCTAATAAGAAAGTGCATGAATAAATGCAGTTTTGTGAACTGGAAGAGAAACACTATAAATAGAAAAGGGAAGGTGAACATATATCAACACCCCAGACTCTGGAGCTACTGTGAGCAGAAGCAGCCCCTGTCATCTCAGTATTTAATCAGAGAGGTCTGAAATTTAAGCCCTAGGACTCACTGGCAAAAAAAAAAAAAAAAAAAAAAAAAAAAATTCCATTGAGAAAAAGGAGATGGTTCCATTTTCTACCAATTTCAACTTTGATTAGCAAGTGCTTTCTTTTTTTCTTTTTTGCGGACCAGGGATTGAACCCAGGGGCGTTCTACCTCCGCGCTACACTCCCAGACCTATTTTTTATACTTTATTTTGAAACCGGGTCTCACGAAGTTGCGGAGGACCTCACTAAGTAGAGAGAGAGAGAGAGACAGGGAGAGACAGAGAGAAAGCTGAGGCTGGCCGCGAACCCAGATCCTCCGGTCTCCGCCTCCCAAAGTACTGGGATTACAAGCGTGCGCCACCACGCCCGGCTGCAAGTGCTTTCTTGATTCTAGCAATGGTTTCTTAATTTTACTCATAAATATTACAAAACAGGTGATCTCAATTAGAAAACAGATTAGGTAAAGTCTTAATTTAAAAAAATGTGGTTGCCTGGAATGAAAATATATATGTAAATGTAAATTCATTGCTGGGAAATGCTGGGAATAGAAATAGGTCTATTTAAAAATGGATGGGAATTTTATATAGGCAAACAATAAAGGCAAAAAGTTGTGTGGAATTGGAACAAATTGATGTTCTTATCCATTTGTTTCTCCCTAAATATTATCTCAAAGGGCTGCGACATATGCTGTGATTCATTAACATTATGAAATTTAAATGACACATACAGAAAAAAAAAAGAATCTTCAGGGGGGAAAAGTAGCTAGCTGAATTCCAAAGTGACAATGCAGCTTACATAAGCAACAAAGGACAGTACACGGATCACCAGCACCGGCCATGGCAAGCATCTTTCATCTGAGGAAAGTACAATTTATATGGAAACAAATCTGAATAAATGGAACTCAGGGGAACTGAAGCATCCGCAAGAAGGCCTGATGCAAATTGGACAGGGCTTTGTAAAAGAGAAAGGATGATTCCCAAATGTTGATATAAATAGTGAGCACAGAATTTAGTGGAGACAGCACAGAGACTGTGGCTCTTAAAATACATAAATGTGTGAGAAGAATTTTGAATGCATCTTTTGGGCTGTTGCAACAAAAGAAATGTATGATGAGTAACAGCACTGACTTCCATAGAAATAAACAAAATTGACTATTTCAGGATGTAAGAAGTTAGGCCTTTGGCCTAACACTAGAAGTAGGGCAAAAGTAACAAGTGGAATGCTAAAAGAAGCAAAGTTCAAGGAATGAAGAGGATCTCATTGCACAATGCTTCACAAATGATCTACAGAGAAGAACTAGGAGAGACAGAGAGAGAGGGGGGAGAAAAAGAGAGAGAGAGAGAGAGAGAGAGAGAGAGTTTAGAAGTTTTAGACGCAAAACTTCTAAACAAAATACTAGCAACGCACATTCAAAACCACATCACGAAAATCATATCATGACCAAGTCGGGTTCATCCCAGGGATGCAAGGCTGGTTCAACATACGAAAAACAATCCATGTAATCCACCACATAAACAGAACTAAAGACAAAAATCACATGATCATTTCAACAGATGCTGAAAAAGCATTTGACAAAATCCAACACCCATTCATGATAAGAACACTGCAGAGAATTGGAATAGAAGGAACATACCTCAACATCATAAAGGCAATATACAATAGGCCCACAGCCAACATCATACTGAATGGGAAAAAACTTCGAGAGTTCCCTTTAAAAACAGGAACAAGACAAGGATGTCCGCTGTCACCA
>PVJS01024373.1:0-28758 GCA_004027185.1 Glis glis
GAGAGAGAGAGAGAGAGAGAGAGAGAGCTGAGGCTGGCCACGAACCCGGATCCTCCGGTCTCCGCCTCCCAAAGAACTGGGATTACAAGCGTGCGCCACCACGCCCAGCTGACAGGTGCCCTTTTAAAAGTATTTCCCAGTGGTTCTCATTTTTTTGTGGTACTGGGGATTGAACCCAGAGGCATTTTACCTCTGAGTCACACCCCCCCCCCAACCAAGATCATTTTTTTTTCTGAAACAAAGTCTAGCTAAGTTGCTGAGGCTGGCCTTGAAACTGAAATCCTCCTCTCTCAGCCTCTCAAGAACTGGGATTACAGGTATGTGCCACCACATCTGGCTTTATTGCAAACTCTTGACAAGTTTTTAAAATAATTTTGATGCCCAGTGAAAATTTACTTATTCCATTAACCCATGGATTACATATACTTTGTTAGACAATGCCATGAGATTATTTTCATTTTTGTTTTTGCTAAGATGTTGAATTTAAGACAAAGAAAACTTGAATACTAAATATTTAAAGGAGACTTTGAGAGAACATGTGCTGGATATTCTAAGGAGGGAGTATTCTATCAGAGAGGCTGTGGTGTGTTCCTGGAAACGTCCTCCAGGTCTTTCCAGGGCTCCAGTTAGTGTTAGCTGAAGGTGAGGTACATTTCACTATAGGGGTGTAGATAGTCACTCTGGCTTTAGATTCTTAGCTATCTGGCATCATTCTTTCTTCCGTTCCCTGGTCCCACAGAACATAGAGCAAAGACTGTCATTTTCCTTCTCTCATAGTGTTCTCACTTAGACCCACAAAACAATAACAACTTCTCCAGAAGAACTAGAAATAGAGCTTCTGCTATTTCTTTCACTCTGCCCCAACTTATAATTTCTTTTCTGGGGATAAAGAAAGAATTATAGGAGCTGGGCATGGCAGCACATGACTGTAATACCAGTACTTGGGAAGCTGAAACAGAAAGATTGCAGGTTCAAGGCCAGTCCCAGCAATTTAGCAAGACCCTCAGCAACTTAGTGAGACCCTATTCCAAAATAAAAAAGGCTGGAGGTGTAGTTTGGATGTAAAATGCCGCTGGGTTCAATCCCCAGCACCAAACAACAACAACATAAACCAAAAAACAAAACAAAACCCAGAAGGAATTATAGGACAGGTAGGATTGAGGAAGGGACTGAGCATGGGTGCCGGAGGTGTCTCTGAGGCCTACCTGAGGCCTTTTCCACGTGGTTGGTACACTTGGATCCAGACCATCTTCACAAGGCATGTCTGAAGCATCACTGCTTTTGAACCTGCTAAACAGGGGACTCCTTGCTAAACAGATGTGCAACAGCTGCAACTCCACTTACAGCTGGCTCAAGGAAGCTCTGCCTTGCAGACCCCACTTTGAGTGTCTCAGAAGCTACATTTGGAGGGAAAGGACAGGAAGAACGACTATGACTGCGGGTTCATCTTAATTCCACAGTCAAGCAATAAGGCAAAGATTTTGACCATGTCACCCATATATTGACATTTTGACTGGATTAAAACTTGTAGGGAATCAGAGGAAAAGGCTAGACTGGCTCCTTAGAGATCTTAGCATATGGTACTTACCTGGTGAGCAATGAGCAACCTCATCCCTCCATAAGCATTCTCTGTGGCAAGGAGAGTCGAATTCATCAATCTTCATCATAGCTCAGATAAAACATTTCTCAAGTGAAAACACCATTTTAAATTTTAATTTTATTTCATTTGCTTTCTGAATGTTAATTTTATTTTCTGTGTATCTTGGTGCTTGGAAGAAGGGCTTCTTGTACGGGAGAGTCTGACATTTGGGGAAATAGATAGCACTTTCCCTAATTTTAATGAACAATTTGGCCTATTTTTAATATTAAAAACCGTGGAAATTCTGATAATCCCTGGATCTACTGACACGTGAGACTTAGAACTATATTCTGTATTTTGCAAATGCCACTGAGGTAGGGCTGCCCTTTGAGATCTAGGAAGTGAGCAAGCCAGCATCATCTGGGTGATATCAGCAAACTAAAATGTACCTTCCTCTTACCATGATAAATCTCTTTTAATTTTTCTAGCTCTGGTAGCCCCTGGGTAAACTCTCAGAATACAGAATTTGGCTACTTATGTAATAAGTAATTTGGATAATATATGGATTGCTTATATAAGCACTTTGGCTTTGAAAGGCCCAGGTAAATTATCAAGCCTGGAGCAATAGCGCTGGATCAGGATAAACAGTTCAAATCACCTGCTATTCTGTTTCCTGGCAAGCCAGAGAAAGCAACCCAATTAAGAAGCAATAGCCAAATCATTTCACCTGTTTTCTATTTTTAGTTTTTAAATAGAGATGATGGATTAGATTAAAAACTTTTCAGGCATCCTCAGGAAATTACCAACTCTGTCTTTCTGTTTCACTTCTAAGACAATTTGAACTTTTTTGAAGACCGGTATTTTATTGCTTGGAAACTCTCCTGATATATTCTGGTCTCAATTAAGACACTTTGTTTTTCAGTGGGTGAAGAATAACCCTTCATTTCCTTCATTAGGCTGCTCATGTGCTATTTCTTCTACTAAAATATGTGCCTTTGGCACACATGTTCAAGCAAGGTTTCCTTTGATTTTATTATCTCTGCAGTTCCCTGGGTCAGCCCTGACTCACTATTAACCCTCTGGCTACAAAGGAGAAGGCTTTAGAGTTGCTGTGGAAAAATTCATGATTCATAAGAAGTATAGAGCTTGGGAAGAAAATTACTTCTTTTTTCCACAAAATTTAGTTATGGACTAAAGTTCCAAAGTGACTTATGCTGATAACATAATACCTTCCTGATATACTGGTCTAATAGGTTTATTTTTTAGTATTTATCTATTCTTGTGATAGACATATATTGTAGATTCAACTTCTGAATTCTCTTGATTTCTTCCCCTGTTCTCTCCAAATTTGTTTCAGGCTTCTCTGTGCCCCTCCTGGGCACTTGTAATTGCCTCCTAATTGGACTTCATTTTTCACTCTTTTCAAATTCATTGTCTGTATTGTTGCTAGAGTGATTACTCCAGTTATTTAACGTGTAAAAAAAAAAACAAGGTTAGTAGCCTAAACAGTTATCCTTTTAATATAACCATGGATTCTGAGTCAGGAATTTGGGGAAGGCATAGTTGGGATGGCCTGTCTCTGCTCCTCAGTGTCTGGAGCCTCTGCTGGGAATATTTGAGCAACCAGGGGTGACTCAAATGGCCAGAGGCCGGAATCATCTGGGAGCTTCTTTACACACTTGTCTGGTTTCTTAGCAGGGACAACTGGACAGGAGAGCACATGCTTGCTGTAATTGCAGTCTTTAAGTGGAGTTTGTCTTATTTCAATCAGGATACGGTAATTGCAATCTTTAAGTGGAGTTTGTCTTATTTCAGACTGAGTATCCAAAGAAAAGCAGATGGAAGTTATGTGGCTATTTTTATTGCTTTCTGGGTTCCAGTGTTACTGTTGAGAAGCAGCATGACATTTTTTAAATCATGTTTTTACAATAATCAGTGAGTTAATTTGTATGTAATTTTTCCACCAAAATCTTTTAGAATCTTAACCTTTTGGAAAAAATTTCACAAGTATGTATATGATATGGATGCTGATAAAACAGAATGTCCCCCTTTTTTTGTGGTACTAGGGATTGAACCCAGGGGCATTCTACTTCTGAGCTGCACCCTGAGTCCTATTTTTTATTCTTCATTTTGAAACAGGGTCTAAGTTGTGGAGGGCCTCACTAAGTAGCTGATGCTGGCCGTGAACTTGCAATCCTCCTGTCTCAGCCTCCCAAGTACAGGGATTACAAGCGTGCGCCACCACACCCGGCTCCAGAATGCCCCTTTATTCAGGAGACACATGTCCTTTGCTTCTAGGATATTTTCTTATATAATTTCTTCAGCCATTTCCTCTCCTTTATTTTCTGTGTTTCTTCCTTTATGAAACTCAAATTAACTGTATGGACATGCTGGAAAGAGTCTAATTTTCTAACTGCATCTTTTATTTCATCTTTTGGTTTTATTGTGTGTGTGTGGGGGGGTTGTGTATCAATCTTATTTCTTAACCTTTCTTTGAGACTGTCTTGCTAAGTTGCCCTGGCTGGCCTTGAACTTGTGATCCTTTTTCTCAGCCTCCTAAGTAGCTGGGACCACAGGTGTGTGTCACTGTCCCTGGCTCCTTCTACTAATTTCTAAATTTATGCTGCTTCATTTTTAATCTTTAAGACATTTTTCTGGTTATCTGTTATTTTTCAAACCAGCACTTCTTCTTATCCTTTTGTCTTTGAGAATAATCACAATAATCCATCAAATGCTTTCTTCTTCCTGCATTATCTAGGTCTTTTTTCAATACCATTTTTGCATTTCCTTTGTTTGGGTTTCTGTCTTTTGTAGTGGAGGTTTTCCTTACTATCTGGACATATATTCATATTTAAAAGTGAGAAACAAAACTGTTCATTAAGAGCTGTGTGTGAATATTGAATGGATTTGCTGTTTGTTAGGCTTCACTCTGAGGTGCTGAGGAAAGTCCTAGCTATGTCATTCATAAACCCCGAAATGTTAGATCATCCTAGAAGTCGTTCCCATTGTTTCAGGGAAAACTACCCTAGAGAAGAGAGCAACACAGCATTCTGAGTGCCAGGATAAGCTTGCTAGCCAGCATTAGTGTGAGCCGAAGAGAGAAAGAAGGGTGAAGTTTTCTCATACAGGATGTTGAGACTGAGTCCTCTAGTGGTTCCGTCAATGTGCTCCTTTTGCAGTCACTATTACTGGTGTCTCAGATTCTAGAACCTCTTTGGTTCAGTTCTTAAAATGTATGTTTTTCATCTTTCTGTAGTGGAGAAAGCATGGCCACTACTTGCCTGTGCAAGAGGGAGATTGCATCCAGGGCTTTCTCCCTACACAGCCTTTCAATGTGCTGTAGTCAGCCCCATTTCTTGCTCCTCCAATCTATGGTGGTTGATCCAGCTTTCTAGTCTTCTTGCAGTTCTGCACCATGAAGTTATTTGCACTTGTTGGCTTTTCCCCTTGCAGGAAGTTAAGTTCCCATTTTTGATCCATAATAGTTATGAATTGCCCATCCACTTTCTGTCTTCCAAAGTTTTATTGATATCTCTCATCAGTAGTCAGGCAGTCATTGAACTTACAGTCTCCTTGCCCTGTAGGTTTGTAATTTTAATTTTCTGTGATTTTAGTGGTGTTTTAAGAGCAAATAGGGATAAATATATGTTACACCTACCTCATATAACAGGCAGCTTTGCATTACCTTTAGAACTTAACCCATGCATTTTTTGTTTTGAAAAACAATTGATCCTTTCAAATCTCTACACCTGTCTTTAAGGTCTAGGAAGGAAGGTTTTTAGTGAGTTTCATGATTTATGAATTTGGGAACACAGGCAAAAGGAAAGAAAGCTTTAAAATTTATTATAGGAGATGCTTCTATTTATGGCAAATATGATGGAAGGGCCCATGGGAAATCACTCTATAATCTCCTCAGTGTATCTTCCTTTCAAGGTAAGTCTACCAGTGCATGTTTAAATGGGCAACACCAAACCTCTCAAACATCTAGAGCTTTTACCTGAACGTGTCCTGTCATGGCCAGCGCTCATTCTGTAATGAGTCAAATATTTCAATGTCTATTAAAAGGCATGACAGAAATTTCAGTGAGCTGTGAAATCTTTAAAAAATCTTAGGAACTTTATAACTATAACTAATATGTTGACATTTGATGCACTAGGGATCAGAGCATAGAAATCCACTAACATTTCTAGACTCAGGATTTCTCACCAAGTGTTTTTTTTCCAATAGAAAAAAAATGAGCTGTAACATGAGATTTTTTAAAAATGGGATCTTTAAAAATAAAGAAACATCAAAGCACATTTTAGACAATTGCCAGCCAGACTAAAACCCATCAAAGCTACTGTGCCATGTCTACACTGGTAATTTATTTGATGAACATATTTTTTAACAACCTTTTTACTTTCCAATATGCAAGTCCTATCATTATTCAGTAAGTAAAAGCTATCATTCACCTGGATCAAATGAAACCCTTGTCTCACTGCTATATTAAAACATGCCTCTGCTTTAAGTATTGCTTTGCAGTTATTAATATTCAGTGAATGGCATGAACTGTATAAAATTGGCTCTACAGACAGGAAAGTGTCTCCGATTGAGTGTGACTCTTCCATTACTATCACCCTCACACTGCCCTTGGTGTGCTATGTGACCTTGGTCAACTAATACTCCCTGATTTTATACTACTCATCCACACAATACAGGGAATTAATCAGATAACCACTAAGATGCCTTATTTCTCTGAAAATAAGTACAATGATCAATTAGAATCTATTTTTATTATCGGTTTTCAGAATGGGAATGAAAAACTGAGGCACACAGTTAAAATGCCCCTTGTGATGTCATCAGGGGCTCATCATATCTCCGTAGTAGCTTTGTTCACAACTCATGGGGGCTGAAGAGGACTGCCTCAGTGCAATTTCAAGTGTCAACAATGATTTAAGGGAAGCAGTTCAAGCCTTATTTCTTTTTATTACTGAGTGAAAGTTCTTCAAATGCTTATTGAGATTACCTGAGAATTAGGAGAGAAAACAATGAATCACTGATGAAGAAGAAATAAATCTTAAAGAGAATCTGCATAAAGCAACATTTATCATTATTTCTTCTCGATTTATAGAATGTGTCTGGATGAACATTAGCTTTTTCCTCAGGGTGAGTGATGTAGCTTCGAATCACATTCTTCTCTAACTGTGCATGGTGAATAAAATTCAGATTTTTATGATGAACTAGAACCATCAACATTTACAGTTTCCATCTCCCTCCACTATGCTTTGTTCAGATTTTAGATTGTGCCTGATGCTTGCATCAGTATTTTAGTGTGGTAAGGTGGAGCAAATCAGGAATGTTCACTGGTTTGGTCATCTGTTTTCTTTAATCTTTGTTCAGTTTAAGCAGCACAGAGGAAAAATCAGGACCATCCAGGTATCTGGAAAAATTGTGGGGTTTTTTTTGGTCCATATTTGTCTGTGGTTTTCCCTTATCTTTTATTTGGACTTCTTTTATAGCTCTTTTGTCAGTTGGCCAGTTATCTACAGCACTTTCATGTAAAGTGATCTACTAAAGCAACTCATGATAATTTTCTGTAAATTTGATTTCAAAAAGTAATAATTATATATATATACATATATATTTATGGAGTACAATGTGCTTTGATATATGTTTACAATGTGGAATGATTAAATTAGACTAATTAATAAATCCATTATCTCACGTACTTATTGTTTTTTTTCTGTGGTGAAAACATTTAAAGTCTACTCTTCTAGAAAAATTGAAATGTGCAATAGATTATTATTTATAATAATCACCATTCTGTGCAAGAGTTAGTGATCATAGAACTGTTCATTTTAAAAATCATTTAATTTTTATCCTTTCCTTAATTTAATTTCTTGCATTTAAAAGAGGATACTACCTGTAATGGTGGACTATTTGGAAATGAGACAGCTAGGAGGAGGAGCTGTTCCTGCCAAGAAGTTCTTCCAATGATCCTGCAATCATATCACATGAACTGTAGCTATTAAACTTGGAAATGCAAATTCTGAAGTTCCACAACAGATATGTGGAATCAGAATCTCATGATTTTTTCAAAAAAGTTTTTTAAAGCTTATAAAGTAATTTTGATGATCAGATTTGCCTGAGAACTAGTTGATGTTTGTGCATGTACATTTTAACTATCATAAAGGACACAATTTAAAGAAAACTCTTGATTTTCAGACATTCTTTCCTTACCCATTCTGGGTTGCTCCAGGATATGGTAATGCATCTTGGCAACTTTTGTTCACATGGTCCACTCATTAATTCTTGTATTCATTTAACACACATTTACTGAACATATACTATGGACAAGGCATGGTGCCATAGTTGACTTTAAAGAGCTCAAAATTTAATGGGAAATAACATTTGGACAGAGTTTTAACATAAGTTCTATAATACAGCTAGGTATAGAGTACATTTATTATAACCTGAACTCTGGCTTTTTTTTACTTATTTTTATAACTTGGAATCTGTCTAAAAAAAGCTATGCTCATTATACTGAAAAGAGTGGGAGAATATTATCTTACCTATAATATAGTCATAAAAGTAATACTTAAATTTCTTTTTGTGATTTTAACTCTGTGAATAGTTTGGCATAAACTCATAAAATATATTTAAAAGCAATGTTTCTAGACCTACTACCTAATCAAGTTTCACTTTTGTTTCCTAAAATATGGCCATAGTGGAGATGTTTCAAACTGAATTACTCTGTGAAAGTATCCAGAATCTCAGATAATCCCTGTAAAATAGCCAGAGTCTCAGATAGGGAATGATTTACAAATATTAAGAACAAATATGTGAATAGTTTTGATTTAATGTGACATAGTTTGGCAGATTACATATGAGCTGGCAATAATTTTTAGTAGGTAGATGATTCTCTTTTAAACAAAGGACTTTGCAAGCAAAATCTTCCACATTAGGCAAGTGTATCAAAGATAGATTACCTACAAAATTGGAATTCAACTCTTTCAGATCCCATTCTTACCTAAAATGTGTTGACTGTGTCATATCTCCTCATCAGAGTACTCTTGGTATTAACAGATCAGAATATAGTCACTGTTTTTTAGAAACCACCAAGTTCATGTCAATTTTTGATGATACAATATTGCTTGGCAATTTGAGAAAAAAATGGAGAAAAAGGGAGTAAGAGGTAGGGCAGTTTTGGTAGTAGCTCTTTTCCAGAAAGTAGAGATAAATTATAAATGGCAGGAATGAAGATCAAGAAGACAAAAAGTTTGGCTAAAATTTGAATGTACAAAAATATCCCCAATTTAAATCTCCAATTATTTTAGTTTTCATCATAATTTTGCTGTGTACAGGTACTTGACAAATCAAAGAGGGAGATTATTATATAGTATGACAATCTATTTTTACTACTCTAAAACCCAGAGTTAAGTAGTAGTGTTTTTCTTATGAATAAGTTGTATAGACGCCTATGGAAAATAATGAAAGATGCTTTGCTTTTATCCACATCAGTAGTCTACATGTTGAAAAAAAAAAGAAAAAACCGAGATTAAAATGAACTTGCAAATTCATAAATGTAGAATTGTCTTACTTTACTATGATTCCAAATACCCTGAATGTATTCAGATAGCCAGCAAATGTGTACAAGGTTGTAGTGCATTTTCAGCTCTGATTATATGGAATTAGAGTTATACATTATATTTTAGTAAACAGTTGGCAGATATTCAATTTGTGCTAGTGGTTATATTGAACTGATGCTGATATTCTGTTTTTCATAATATTAGTATTATCTATGGTTGTCCCCAGTAATGTGTCTATGCATATTATTATTCACATCCTTCAACATTACTTAGTAAAGTTAGATTAAGTTCTGCTACCCACACACCTAAAATAGCTACCTAGTATGTATTCTTCACACTTTTTGCTTTCTGGTGCTCATTTTTTTTTGTGGTACTGGGGATTGCATCTCCCTAGGTTGCTGAGAGTCTTGCTAAGTTGCTGAGGCTAGTCTTGAACCTGCGATCCTCCTGTCTCAGCTTTCCGAATACTGGGATGACAGGTGTGTGCCACCATGCTGGGCTTATGATGCATTTTTTATTTACATGTATATTTATCTGTCTTTCTATAGTAGGCTATAACCTCCTATGCCAATCAACACGAACCCTTTTTTGAATCAATATTGGAGTAAAAAACTCATAATCAAATAGAGACAATTATGCATACAGAGATTAGATATATTTAAATGTTTTCTTGAGATATGTATAATAAGTAAAAGATAATATATGTTTCCCAGTAACAAGAAAATGAAAATTGCCTTTTAGATGATAATTAGTAAATGGGTAATTAGATATTACTCTCTGAAAATTAAGACTTGTGAAACTCTTAGAATACTTGTGAAGTGTAAACATATTTTCACTTACTAAAAGTTAAAATCAAGATAATAGTTTTTTTCCATAGCTATTAGAAACATCGTAAGTACTTGGATGTGCAACCTAAATATGAGCACAGTTCCAGCATTTGCTGATTGCTTTTCTCCATTTTGAATAAGATTAAATCTTGGCTAGATAATTCATATTAATTAAATTCACCTAGTTTCAAAGACAGTGGTCAGAGAGGAAATCAAGATATCAGTTTATGTTTGTTTAGCTTTTAGTAGAGCAGAACTATGAAAACATGGGCAGGAATAACAGAGAAATACTTTAAAATTTCTAGTCTTTTGTTTACCAGATAATTTTGGACCACGTTGTTTCTCTTCCCAGGGCTGACTGAAGATTTTGCTACTTGTTTTTGAGTTCTGTGTTATCCACGTAGCTAGCGAAGGAGATTTTTCTGGTTAAGGTGTGATTATTTTCTTGGTCTAACTAGGCTTTACTTGCTGTCCATTTCCTGATGTCAAGACTGAATGACTAGAAAAATTGGGTTTTGGGAAGAAATTAAGTGCATGCACAGAAAAATTACAAGTTGGCAAATTCTATTCTGCTCTCTCTTCTTCTCAATACGTGCAGAATTTAGGCTGTCTCTGAGATTTCAAAAACATAGTATAATGTTCTAAATTATAAATATGCATATGTTTCCATATTATTAATATACATAGGTTTGCCGGGCGTGGTGGCACACGCTTGTAATCCCAGTACTTGGGAGGCGGAGACAGGAGGATCCGGGTTTGTGGCCAGCCTCAGCTACTTAGTGAGGCCCTCCTCAACTTAGTGAGACCCTGTTTCAAAATAAAGAATAAAAAATAGGCTGGGGGTGTAGCCCGGAGGTAGAATGCCCCTGGGTTCAATCCCCATTACTGCAAAATATATATATACACATAGGCATAAAAGGGGATGCTGGTATGATAACTGTATTTAATTCCATTTTCTCCTCAAGTGCATTGGATTTTTTAGCTTTACTAAAAATTATAGTCACTTTATGACAATAACAAACATTATTTACTCTTGGAGACAACTTTTATTATATATGTGTATGCATGTACATGTTTATATTATATATACCTTATAAATATATATATCATAATGTGAGTAAATATGTACACATACACATTGTGTATGTGCACACACATAAATTTATGCAACATTGTGCATACATTTTCAGGTAGTTTTTTATTTAGTTTTTTCAATTTGTGTAAGTGTAGTAAGTAGAAGCGTGAATAAATACTAAGTCCAATGTATGTTACTCTTAGAGCTTGAAGTAAGATTGATCCTTAAATTTCTTTGCATTTCTATCTTCACTACTTATACAAATTAAATAATTACCTGAGAAAAGAACTATGTAAATATAAATGCACAATTATATATATGTGTGTGTGTATGTGTATATACATATATATATACATATATAAATCACATGAGAAATTTACAGGCATGAAAATCTATGGTGTCACACATTCTTTAGGGTTTTTTTTTGTACTGAGAATCAAATTCAGGGGTGTTCTATCACTGAGCTGCATTCCCAGTCCTTCTTATTTTTTATTTTAAGACAAGGTCACTCTAAGTTGCTGAGGCTGGCCTTGAACTTGCAATCCTCCTGACTCAGCCTCCTGAGAAGCTGGAATTACAGGCACACTCCATTGTACCTCTCTTAGTTTTCACACAGTCTTTAAGTTTTTTTGTATTTAAAAGTTAACTAATTATAGGAAGAAAGAGGTACTCTGAAGGATTCGTGTTTGTATATTTAAGAGAAGAGTCACAGAACTCTACCTCAGAACTGGAAATGAAGAGAAACTGGATTTTCTCATAGAGTTTTGGGGTTACCATTGTGAGGTAATTAAAAAATCATCTAAAACTTTGATATACTGATGTAGTATACATTTTGGAGAAAGAATTCTAAATTTAAAGAGGAAAACAATATTGCCAAATACAGTCTAGCTTTTATAAGCATTTTGCTGTTATTACTGCTATGTTGCAAAACAAATAGAAGAGTTATTATCTGTGTAAGCAAATAATACATAATTACTTATACAAATAGTTTTCCTTGTTTCTATTCATTTAAAAAAATCTTTTGAATTAAAAGTTTAATAAATTTCAGATGATGAGTTAAGGAGCTACTCCAAACAGTGATAAACATTACGTTTCCTAGACAGCATTGACATTTCACAGTATCAGAAAAGGAAAGAAAAAGAATGAGGGAGCAAGAAGACAAAAGGACAGAGAAAGAGAAGAAAGGAGAAAGACAAGGAGAGTGAAAGAAAGGGAGGAAGGGAAGGAGGGAGGGAAAGAGAGAGAGGGAGAGATCAAGTCTCCAACTAAGAGGAGAATGCCAAGCAGCTAGACACCCTCTCAGGGCTCCTTAGCACCAGCGTCCTGAGTACTCCCGGAGCTGCATGTGGAGCACCAGAACAGAGCTGTCACTGTCAGAGTCTGGTATTTACTGGAGTAGAACAAAGGAATTTGGGGATTGGCCTATCATATTAGAAGCCACAGTTATTCCATTAAGACAAGCAGTAACCTTTACAAGAAACTGTGATCATTTAGCAGCTGACATTTGATTTCCCTGTGTATCCAGTCTCCACTATAATTTGCTTCCTCTAAACAAGCAGTGAATGGTGTTAAACTTAAGGTTAGGACACCGCAAAAAAGATCCTTCCCCAGAAACCGCAGTTCAGAGGTTGGCAGGCAGTGCGCTTAGTTGAGGGAAAACTATTGGAAATGGATTGGAACTGTTTTTTATGAATAGAACATTGAGAAAGGCAGTATCAACATAAATGAAACCTATACCATGGTTTTATGATGCTTCTTTATTGACATATGAAATCAGGTAAAGTCCCTGTGAGACTTTGGTCCAAACCAGTATGCTAGATGGTGGTGTCAAGGCTCACCTTATCCACTGATGTTTTCTTTTAATACTACTTTTTGACTTTGCTAAAACTTCAGTATGATAGCATTTGAGGGTCCTTATCAGATGCAAATATTGTTGCCCCTGTTTCTGTCTCTCTCTCCATCAGCTCTGGAAGTTCTCTCTCTTTCCATTTGATGGAATTTGCACTGATGAATCCTGAGTCTGTAACTGAAGCTGCTGGACTTCATTTTGCACTGAGCCCTACACATTATGTAGCTGGCCCTGAGCTGACACTGATTGGAACCTGCTCTCCCCGAGGTCATTGTCACCTGGACTCAGGTCCCTTGTCCTCCTGTTTCCTTGGGACTTCATCCATGTTCATCACTTTGGGTTGTCTCTTTACCATATTCCTTACTAGGGCTTTCTTTTTAGAAGCATTGAAACCGACTCCAACTGAAGTTGGTTGTGTGTTAAATCAACATCAACAAAACAACAAAATTTAAAAAGTTCCTTTTGCCTTACTTCCAGCTAATGCTTTACCTGACCTTTCCCTCCCAGCAAAATTCCTTGGACAAGATCTTGGTCCTTCACACCCACCCGTGACTGCAGAGCAGTTCCTGCAGCTTCCTCTCACCTGGGAGCATGAACGGAGACCAGCGCAAGTGCACAGGACTCTGTGGCTCAGAAGGGCTTCCGCTCTGGCCCTGAGCTGACACTGGTTGAAACCTGTTGATTGGAACCTGCTCTATCCAAGGTCACCATGACCTTCATGTTGCAAAATTCAGTGCATGCTCCACAAGGGAGCTTTTCTAACCTAGAGCTTTGACCACTGCGGACCACTCCTTTTCTGTACTCTTTCTTCCCTCCACTTCAGTTGCTGCTGCACGTTCCGGGCCTTCCTCCCACATCTCGTTGCTGCTCTGCTTTGCAGGGTTCTCCTTAGCTCCTGCTTGCTGGTTAGTGCTGGGAGTGGGGGTAATGAGGGGTGGATTGAGGGTTCTGCCCCTCTCATTCATATACTCCCCTTTCATGGCTTTCATTGCACCATGCCGACTGCCCTGTCCAACACACAGGTTCAACTCAACCCTGCCATGTCACCATGACCACATCTGTTCTCCCCTCCTGTCCCCACGGGTCCCACATATTCTTCTTAAGTACCTGAGAAGTTTGCCTTTGCTAATAATAACCGGTGCTCATTCAGCACCTGCTAAATGCGAGGCTTGTTGTTTATATACTTTATTCTAGGGTTCACAATTATGCTTCAAGGTAGTTGTGTAATCATGATAATCTGCACTTTATAGATGAAATAGCAGAGGCTCAGACAGTTTAAGGAAACATTCGGAGGTCACAAAACTGCCAGAATACTCAAATGTTGGCTAGATTCCAAAATGTGTCTCTTTCTGCTACAGGCACAAAGTACATAAATGGTATTTGTATTAAATCCTAATGAGTTATTTTATTACCTCTTCTTCTCAGTAAAAATAATAAGAAGCACTGTTTATGTGCCTGTTAATTGCTTTACATGTTAATTCATTTGGTTAACAAGCTTATGAGATAATGAAGATCTATTATTATATCTGTTATTGTGGAGTTAAAGAAACTGAGGCACAGAAGAATCTAGTAAATTTCGCAAACTCACACTACTTGTAGGAGGGAGAGCCAAGATTTTAATCAACGCAGTCAGCATCTCAACTCCAAGCTCTAGCTGCCACACCACACTCCCTTCCTTGCTCTGTGTAGAGTCGAGAGGCCAGTCATCTCAAAGGAGTTTGGAAAGTGACTTCTTCATGCTTCACATTCTCTACGTGGTAAACAATGGTGATAGTATGCTCTAACTCCATTTTCACTGGAAGAATTAAAGGCATAAAATATTTTTGGACAAAACATGCCAGATGGTATCTTAAACATGATGTTTAAGTCTTTAAATTCATGCAGTGCTTTCCTCCCTACTGGATAGAGAACTTGAACATCATATAGTTCTAAATTATTCTTTTGAAGTTTGAATTAGCCATAGTTGAATAACATGGGGGAATGAAATGCTTAAGATGCTGAGAGAGGTAACTGTGGCAGCAACATTTAACATGCATAATAGATTCATTCATCAAATATTTATTAGGTGTCTGTTATGTGCCAGGTTTCATATAAGGCCTAGGGGAGACCACAGTAAATGAGATATGGTCTCTATCCATGTAGGCTTCAGTCTTCTGGGAGAGACAGGGAAACAGAGAGGCCATAACCCCATGACCACAAGGAGAGCAGAATCTGTAGAGATCCCAAGGCAGGAGGAGGCCTGTCTGCCATGGTCAAGAAGACTAAAGAGCTTCAGACTGGCTGGACACGGTGGCACATGCCTGTAATCCCCATACTTGGGAGGCTGAGAAGGAGGATCTCAGGTTCGGAGCAAGCCTTGGCAAATTTCTGAGACTCTTGGCTACTTAGGAAGACTTTGTTTCAAAATAAAAAAAGTTTTAAGAAGGGCTAAGGGTGTAGCTCAGAAGTAGACAAGGTCTGAGAAGCAGTAGACTTACCTTTAACTCCTGACTGCATTTTGTGTAACCTTTCAAAGCTTCGTTTTCCTTACCTGTGAAATGGGCTCCTGCCTCATTACACTCTAAAAAGGAACAAATGAACTAAAATATGTAGTGTTTAGAACATACTAAACAGTCACTAAAACTTAAGCAATATTATTGCTATTATAATTACTCTCCTTAGAGCTGAGACTGAGCTCATGGGAAGGCAGCTGTCTCTGGTAGATGAGCAGCTTTTCTTAAACTGTTCCTACTCACCCAAATAAACCAAGTAAATACTTGTAGCATTCAATGAGATAGGACTTAGAAAGGTCAGAAAGGGAACAGCTTAACTGTCTGCCTTCTCTTCTCTGGTTTCCTCGATATTGCATGGTGGAAACTCACTTGTTTTGGCTGGAGACGACAAAGATGGTGGCAGCTCCTGACGAACCTCCCATTCATGTCCTGTATCAGTCAGAGAAACAAAATCCATTCTAGATATTTTGATGAGGAATACCACGTATTAATCCTCATTTTAGTTTCCTGTGCCTTTGGGGTCTTGTTGAGGAAGTCTTTACCTGTGCCTATGTGTTGAAGTGTTGGGCCTATGCCCTCTTCGAGTAGCTGCAAGGTCTCTGGTCTGATTTCTAGGTCTTTGATCCATCTTGAGTTGACTCTAGTGAAGGGTGAGAAAGTGGGGTTTATTTCCATTTTTCTGCATATGGTTAGCCAGTTTTGCCAGCACCATTTGTTGAAGAGGCTATCCTTTCTCCAGTGGGTGTTTTTAGCCCCTTTGTCAAACATCAATTGGCTGTAGCTGTGTGGGTTTGTTTCAGAATCTTCTATTCTGCTCCATAGATCTATGTGTCTGCTTTTCTGCCAATACCATGCTGTTTTTATTACTATGGCTTTGTAGTATAGTTTGAAATCAGGTATTGTGATGCTTGCTGCATGCTTCTTGTTGCTGAGAACTACCTTGGCTATTCTGGGTTTTTTGTTGTTCCAAATGAATTTAAGGACAGATTTTTTGATGTCAGTGAAGAATGACTTTGGTAATTTAATGGGTATTGCATTGAATCTGTAGAGCACTTTTGGGAGAATGGCCATTTTAATGATATTCATTCTGCCTACCCAAGAGCATGGGAGATCTTTCCATCTTCTAAGATCTTCAATTTCTTTTTCAATGTTTTATAGTTTTCCTTGTAGAGGTCTTTTACCTACTTGGTTAGGTTTATTCCCAAGTATTTTATTGTTCTGGGGGATATCATGAGTGGAAATGTCTTCTGGATTTCTTTTTCAGTGGATTTATGGTTGGCATACAGAAAAGCTTCTGATTTTTTAAGATTGATTTTGTAACCCGACACTGCTGAATTTGTTGATCAGTTCTATGAGCCTTTTGGTTGAATTTGTTGAATCTTCTAAGTATAATAACATGTCATCAGCAAATAGAGATAGTTTCAATTCCTCTTTTCCTATTTGTACTCCTTTTATTTCCTTCTCTTGCCTTATTGCTCTGGCTAGAGTCTCTAGTACTATATTGAAAAGGAGTGGTGACAGCGGACATCCTTGTCTTGTTCCTGTTTTTAAAGGGAACTCTCGAAGTTTTTCCCCATTCAGTATGATGTTGGCTGTGGGCCTATTGTATATTGCCTTTATGATGTTGAGGTATGTTCCTTCTATTACGATTCTCTGCAGTGTTCTTATCATAAATGAGTGTTGGATTTTGTCAAATGCTTTTTCAGCATCTATTGAAATGATCATGTGATTTTTGTCTTTAGTTCTGTTTATGTGGTGGATTACATGGATTGTTTTTCGTATGTTGAACCAGCCTTGCATTCCTGGGATGAACCCGACTTGGTCATGATGTATGATTTTCGTGATGTGGTATTGAATGCGCGTTGCTAGTATTTTGTTTAGAAGTTTTGCGTTTAAGTTCATCAACTATATAGGTCTGTAGTTTTCTTTTCTTGAGCTGTCTTTGTTTGGTTTTAGTATTAGTGTGATGTTGGCTTCATAGAATGTGTTTGGGAGAGTCCCATTTAAGGTAGGAAATTGACTATGTGCTGGAGTCCTAAAATGCAAAGAAAGGATACTGAGGGGCCCAGGTAGTAACTGAAGCACCCCTGCACCGGGGGTCTGGAGACACAAATGGAGGGGGTGGGTTATTAGAATCTAGTGGTTGAATTCCATGGTCCTGGGACTCAGACCCCTGGGAGGGTCATGGTCAGCCTGCTGCACAGTGAGGGGGCACAGTGAGAGTCTTGCAGGAATATGGAAAAAAGCTGAAGACTGGAATTAACGTCCCCTGCAGGGGTGAAGGGCCATAGCTGAGGCGATCAGAGAACAGGAAGCAAAGCAAGAGGAAGCATGTCCATTCTTCCTCCTCCAACCTTCCAGTCCCTTCTAGTGCCCTTAATAGTGGCAGAGGAGACCACTGGTAAAGGACGAAAGAGTCAGTCCTGGCCCCAGCATCACAAAGAAGAGTGCAGAGGAATGGGTTTGTTGCCGAAAGAAAATAGCTTAATAACTTCAGCAAGTTCTGTGCCTGCCTAACAATAGGCGGGTGGTTGGTTACACCAAATCTCTCCAAACGTGTGGACCCTCTACTTGAGGATTGACTGCCTGCATAAATGCCGAGCTGGGCACTTGGTGTCCTTCCTTCCTTCCTTCCTTCCTTCCTTCCCTCCTTCCCTCCTTCCCTCCTTCCTTCCTTCCTTCTTTCCTTCCTTCCTTCCTTCCTTCCTTCCTTCCTTCCTTCCTTTCTTCCTTCCTTCCTCCCTTTCTTTCAGTGTCATGCTGTGGGGGACAACTTTGTGAAATTAGTTCCCTGGGGATACTGTATATGCTTAGCATCATTTTCATCACTTCACACCTGCAGACAAGCCCTTCATTGACCTTAGAAGGAAGGCTTTTTCTTCTCAGTATAACTGATGTCATCGCTCAAAGTCCTGGTCATCAGTTCAGTTCCTCCTCCTTCAGTCTCATCTAACCCAATGTGCATTAATCTCAGATCCATCCGTCTCTCTATTGTAAGGGCAAATGCAAATGAAAAATGAGAAGTTTAATTCTCCCTGATGAAATTAAGAGAAGAGACTGCTCTCCTCCCCTTTCTTAGAGCATATACTTTAGAAAACTTGCAATTACAAGTTCTGTCTCTATGAGATGTATATAAATCTTTAAAAAGAGCCTAATAGTCTTTTACCAGCTGTAGGGTCCAGGGATGTCTTTCTCTAGAACCAGGGAACTGTCTCTTTGAAGTGTATATGTCAGGAGAAGCAGCAGGTCTGTCTCCCCTCTCTGTGGGAGGGCAAGAGCCTAACTTTGCCAGTGCCTCTCCAAGTTAGAGAGATATAAGAAGTGTATTTCTCCTTTGGATAAAGCCAATTAGCAAACACATATGGCCACCTAAGTACTAGGTGAATCTGGGATAAACTATCAATAACAAATGGTGTTGTCAGAGTCCACTTACTTGAGGACTAGTTACCACTTACCTTAAGATCTATCTATCATCTATCTATCTATCTATCTATCTATCTGTCATCTATCTATCCTGTCCTCTGTCCCCATTTTCATTGCACCATCCTTTCTGTCATGTTTACTTGCCTTTAGTGCTTGTCTTCCTTTTGTTCTTACACTCTCCTCACTGTCAGCCATGTGGCCTTTAAAAAAAGCAACCTGGTTTGTCGTTCCTCTTCTTAAAATCCTGCAATGGCTCATAGTGTGCCTTAAATGAAATCCCAAGGCATCTGAAGCCTAAGTGACCTGGACCTTTCCCAGCTGCCCTCAGCCCCGGCCTCTCTTCTACTTGCACATGGCATTCTAGCCATGGTGGTCTTTCATTTTAGTCCCCTCAATGCTTCCCACCTGGGGCTTTCCCACATGCCATCCACTTGGTCAGGAAGCCTCTTCCCCACTCTTCCTACAGTTCACGTCTTCACCTATATGCCTCTGCACAGACAGGCTGCCCTTCACCACCCAAATGGAGAAGGATCGCCTCCTTACTTACTAACATTACACCCAATTTTCATCAGAGTACTTATCACTGTTCCTAACCACCTATTTATTTATTCGATGCTTGTTTTTCATACACAGACAAGGATCATGCATTTTTTTATCCCCATCATTGTAAACCCGTCTTCCACAGAATCTAAAACATGGTAGGTCCTAGCAGCAGTTTGTTTAATAAATGTATCTCCACTGAAGTTCATTTCAAAGGGAAAGGTCTCTGAGTGTTTTCTCTCCTGGTTGTGCTTTCTCCAGTTGGAGGGCTGGGCTGTCGGTGCAGAGATGCATTTGGAACATTAAATTTGCCAGGAACGTAACAATTTCAGTGCTTAAAAGCCTATGAATCCCACAGTCGAGAGCTGTTTCTTTTGACTAGCTCTCCGTTAAATTACAGATCCAGTGGGCAAGGCCCACGGCACTGCCATGGCGTGCTGGGGAGACTGGGCACTCTGTAAGAGTGAAAGAGCCCTGCTCCATCTGTCAGCCCACCAGACGCTTCACAACTTGCCTTGGCAGTCTGCACTCTACTGAAAGCGACGCAGGGGCGGGAGGGGTGGCAGGACTCCCGCTTCAGTAAGATGGATGGTGGTGCCAGATTTCGCTGTGGTTATGGTTGAAGAACGTGCTGACAGGTTACCGAGAATGAGGTAGGCCCCTGGTGCTCATTTTACTGTAGAAGCTTGAGAAGGAATGATTTTAATGAAACAGAGACTTGTGAAGCGTGCAACTGAGCAAGCAAGATTGCTCATAGGTAAATAGGTTTGCAAAGTCTTTTGGCAAGTGTTTTCTGCTTTATTTTATGTTTCCACTCCAGTAGCTTCAAAACATTGGTAGCTGTTTTTAGTTTCCAAATGCCTTTAATGAACACACTGATGAGCCTTAATAACATTAGCGATGACAGTGGAAGATCTTGCTGCAGTGTTACTGATGTGGCACAGAATGCCGGAAATAAGACTTAAATAGAGAAGTTGTCTCCCCACCCCCACCCCACCCCTGCCATGGACTTTAAGTCTCTGGGAGTAAACAAGTTTGCCTTTATGCAAAGATTGCAAGGTTGGTCCCCATTTGTGATTTGATATTTAGTTTTAATTAGTTAGAAAAGCAGAGCTTTGGCTCTGACATCAGGCAGCTTCTTCTTGTTCCAGACCAGCTGTGGTGCGTCAGACTCCTTGTTCTGTGGCCTGGATGGCTGCGGCTGACACATCTGTGAAAGCTTCCAGGCCCACTGCCCTTCCTTGTGGAACCCCCGACTCCTGCTCGATGCAAGGGGAGCCAAGCGTGCTGTCTCTGGAGTCACCTTCTCACTTGCCTTTTTAGTCCCTGAAAGTGCTGCTGCAGCAGTTGTGGTCATCGACCCAAGAGCCGGCGTTCAGAGTAAAAAGTATCAAGTGCTTTCAGGGCTGCCTGTCTCCCTGCTCAGTTCCTCCTTGTAGACAAAAGGGGATTCATGTCAAGTTCACCTTTTGAAAGCAGAGAAGCCAACAATTTCCTAAAAACTTCAGAAAACTAAATCCCTCCCCAAGTCTTGAGTCCTTGGGCTTGAGCCTTTGCCCACAGGCTGAAGAAGCCAGATTCAGACTTCAGGACAGACTCTCTTAATAGGCTGGTACTATCAGTCCTTTATTTGACCTCTGTCTGCCTGAGATTAGAAGCACTCTTCTGCTTCAAGCACCCCTATATTTAGTCATAACTATCAAGATTTCTGAAAGTATGCTACATTAGTTATATCATAGCAAAAATAAAGCTTATCCTACTTCTTGGAGTTTATTAGGAGTTGGAGATCACAGAATTAAAAGTGATACCCAGCAGTGTCTATCAAGGAGAATGTAAATTTAGTTTGGATACAAGAGGAAAAATATTTCTAAAAATAATGTGCATGTTTTAAAATGAGCCAGTGTTAGAGCAAGCATAAGAAAGAAAGGTGATTTAGACAATTCTCTTCCTTTGTATCTCCCATGTCTCCTTATATATGTGTCTTGGCTTATTTACTTCCTTAAAATGCATTTTCTAGTTGTTATGGTTATGTTAAAGAGAATAAAAGACTGTACAGAATTAAAAGGTTATACTGAATTCTTCGGTATTTTTCCTCCTTTATATCTATGGAAATATTTTCTCATTTCTAAGTTTATGTGGAAAAGAAGAATTTGGTTCTTGAGATAGGTGAAAAACCCTTAGACTCAAATGAAAAGGTCTAACAGGAGAATCTATAAAAATGGAGTTTCACACCATCATAATATATTAGAATTCTATGCACAGAATATGTATAGAAAAATTTAGAAACTTTCTAAAATATGTGTCTTAAATATTTAACCTTGTTAAGCTGATGCTAAAAATCATAATGTCTGCTGGCACTTTTTAAATGTTGAATTATAAACAAGCATTTAGTTTTTATCTCAATTTTTTTTTTGTTTATGCTTACTGAAATTCTCTTGGAATGTGAGTAAGAAATGTGTGTTCTTATTCCCAGAAACAGCCTTTTTGTTGTTGTTGTCGTAACAAATGTTGTAAAGAGATGATGAAATAAAAGATAAAAATCAATGGCTAAACTGAGTTGTTCATAATATCAATAGATTTCACCCATTGATCTTTTATAGAGTATGTTTCCTGTTAACAGAAATGATAAAGATATTGCTGGGCTCAATTAGAAATATATTGAGAATTAACATCTTAAGACATGAATGGATAAAATGGTAATTATGAAAATCTATACCACATTTAAAAAGTCATTTACTCATCTAACTGATATTGTTCTGAGAATATTGTGAAATGATTTCATGTTATTAAAACAATAACAGGTGAGACAGGAGGATCACAGGATCCAGGTCAGTGTGCAGTAATAGTGAGACCTTGTTTCAAAATAAAAAATAAAATAGGGCTGGGTGTGTAGCTCAGAGGTAGAATGCCCCTGGGTGACGCAGTGCACACACACACACACACACACACACACACACACCAAAAAACAAAAACAAACAAACAAACAAAAAAACAAACAAACAAAAAACAAACAAACAAACAAACAAACAAACAAAAAAAACAAACAAAAAACAAACAAAAATACCCAATAATAGGTGGTTTCTCAAGCCAGGAATATGGTTCCATGGGTATACTAGCAGTCCTTAAGATTCTGGACAATCATGATTTTCACGTTTGTGGTTTTGACAATGTTTAATGCAAACCAAAATTTCACAGTATTATGTAATTTAGTAATTTAGTGACACAAAAAGCTGTTCTGGTTACTAGTTAGTAGGTAAACCTGACTGCCTCAGCCACATTTTAATTTGGATTTGAGCTACCCCCTCATTTGCATTTAAGTATAGGGAAGTATATTTCTTTGGGTGAAGTGGCTTGAAATGTGTGTCCCTGGGGAACACCACTTGTCTTCATTTGCTGCGAGTTGATTCCATCGTCATCGCTGGTGACAAGCAGCATGTCCATCATTACTGCTTCGCTGATTTTTGTTGATACTGAAGGTACAAATAAGTGAATGGCTAATGTTACCACAATTATGATATAAGGTAATGTAGGGTAGAAATTATTTGATAAAGAATTTACTTTGAAAGTTTTATATATTATCCTAATCTTTTTATAGAATCACTAAAGGTTTGAGTCACTTAAACTATCACTTGCAATTTACTGTCTTCAAAGGAGGAAATTATATGTTGGATTTGGGCACTATAAAATGTCTTGGAAGATATTTATCATGGTGTGTGTGCGTGGGGGGACTTTGATAACTTCTCTTTAATTGCTTTCCATAGGAAAGTATCAGGATATTCAATAAAACAATGTTCAAGAACTGATTTTTCCCCCTTGAAGTGAACCTTGCTGGTGGAAGGCAGACCATTGTGACACTGTGCAGAGTAATCTTGGGTTTCCTAAAGGATTTTTTTTTTAACACATCCATCACCTCACATACTTACCATTTCCTTTTGATGAGAACAGGTAGCAGCTACCCTCTTAGTAAATTTCAAGTGCATAGTACGGTTTTGTTAACTGTAATCACATTGTTGTACATTAGATCTCCAGAACTTAATTCTTTTTGTGTAACTGAAACTTGGTACTCTTTGACCAACATCTCCCCAGTTTCTTCATTCTCCAACCCCCAGAAATGACCATGTGACCCTCTGTTTCTCTAAGCTTGGGAGATTAGATTTCATATATAGGTGAAGACATGCAGTATTTGTCTTTCTGTGTTTGGATTATTTTGTGTCGCACAATGTCCGACAGGGGTCATCCATGTTGTTGCAAAATACAGGATTTCCTTCTTTTTTATAAGTATATCGGCTCTTATGAATAATACGGCAATAAACATCAGTGCAGATATTGATTTGAGATCTGATTTCAATTTTTTTGTTATATACCCAGAAGGGAGATTGCCGGGTCAAATGATAATTCCATTATTACCTATTTGAAGGACCTCCTTAGTGATTTCCACAGTGGCTGCACCAATTCGCATTACTGCTAACTGTGTGATCTCTTTCTCCACATCCTCACCAATACTCACTTGATTCATTTTAATACTAGCCATCTAGCAGGTGTGGTGGTATATCATTAGGTTTTGATTTGTATTTTCTTGATGACTAGTAATCTTGAGCACCTTTTTTTTTGTTGTTGTTGTACCGGGGATTGAACACAGGGGCGTTCTACCTCCACACTACACCCCCGGCCCTATTTTTTTATACTTTATTTTGAAACCGTGTCTCACAAAGTTGCAGAGGGCCTCACTAAGGAGAGAGAGAGAGAAAGAGAGAGAGAGAGAGAGAGAGAGAGAGAGAGACAGGGAGAGAGAGAGCGAGAGAGCGAGAGAGCGAGAGAGCGAGAGAGCTGAGGCTGGCTGCGAACCCGGATCCTCCGGTCTCCACCTCCCAAAGTACTGGGATTACAAGCGTGCGCCACCACGCCCGGCTTGAGCACCTTTTCATGTATCCGTTGACCACATGTATTTGGAGAAATGCCTATTTAGATCCTTTGTTCATTTTTAATTGGGTTATTATTACTTTTATGCTATTGAGTTGTAGGAGCACCTCATATATTTTGAATATTAACCCTTTATCAGATAATGGTTTGCAAATATTTTTTTCCTATCCTATGGGCAGCCCTCCATTTTGCTAATTGTTTCCTTTGCTCAGTAGAAGCTTTTGAATTTGATGTAATCCACTTGTCTATTTTTGCTTTTCAGTGTCTCATCTAAGAAATCATTGCCCAGTCTAATGTCTAGAAGTTTATTCTCTATTTTCCTAAAAGTTTCATTGTTTCCTGATCTATGTTTAAGTCTTTGATTCATTTGAATTAAATTTTGTATATAGTATGGGATGAATCAAATTTTATTTTTTATGTGGCTGTTTAATTTTCCAAATACCATTTCTCAAAGAGACTATCTTTTCTCTACTGTGTATTCTTGGTACCTTGTAAAAACATCAGTTGACTGTATGTGTGTGGTCTTAGTTCTGGGTTCTCTATTGTGTTCCATTGGTCTATGTGTCTGTTTTTATGCCAGTACCATGCACTTTTGATTACTGTAGTTTCATAATATATTTTGAAACCAGGGAGTATGATAACTCCAGTTTTGCTTTTCAGTCTCAAATTGCCTTGGCTAATCAGGGTCTTCTGTGATTCTAAATAAATTTTAAGGTTTTTTGTGTTTTTATAAAAAGTACCATTAGAAATCTGATAGGGATTATTTAAAATCTATAAATTGCTTTGGTAATAATGGAAAATTTAACAATGTTAATTTTTCCAGTTTGTGACCATGTCATATATTTCCCTTTATGTTTCTTTTAAGATTTCTTTCATCGACGTTTTATAGTTTTCAATGTATAAGTCATCTACCTCCTTGGTTAAGTTTGTTCCTAAGTATTTTATTCTTTGTAATGCTGCTGTAAATGGAATTTATTCATTTATTTATTGTTCTACTGGATATTGAACCCAGATATGCCTTACCACTGAGCTGCATACTCATTCCTTATTATTTTTTACTTTGAGATGGGTTTTTTCCTAAGTTGCTGAGGCTGGCTTCGAGCTTGTGATCCTCCTCTCTCAGTCTCCTAAGTACTGGGATTACAGGTGTGTGCCACCATGCCTGACTTGGAATTGTTTTAAATTTCCTTTTTGGATAGATGATTGTTCATATATAGAAATGCAACTTATTTTTGTTGGCTGATTTTTTTTTTCATTTTTATCCTGCAATTCTCCTGAATTGCTCATTAGTTCTGAAGTTCTGTATAGAGTCTTTAGGGTTCTTTTGTTTGTTTGTCTTTGTGGTTCTGGGGATCAAATCCAGGGCCTTACACGTGCTAGGTAAAGACTTTTCCACTAAGCTGTATCTTAGCCCTTATTATTTTTCATTTTGAGACAGGGTCTCATTAGGTTAGTCAGGTTGGCCTTAAACTTGCAATTTTTTTCTGCCTCAGTCTTCTGAATAGTTGGGATTTATAGGTATGCGCCATCTTTAGGGTTTTCTAAGTATAGGATTACATCATCTGCAAATGGAGATAGTTTTACTTCTTCCTTTCTTATTTGGGTACTTTTAATTTCTTTTTTTGCCTCACTTCTCCGGTCAGGACTCCTAGTACTCTATTGATTAGGAGAATGTGGACATCCTTGCCTTATTCTGGATCTTTGAGGAAAAGCGTTAGCTTTTCAGTTTTGAATATGTTTCATGAACTTTTTATAAATTGTCTTTATTGTGTTTACTGGAGAGACTTTCTCTAGAATAGCAGTTGAATAGGGCTAGAGCTAGTCACAGGGCTGCTTCTATGTCTAGAGTCAGATCTGTGGTTGCTGGGCCTGTCACCAGAGGCATGGGTGGGCATCACTGCTGCTGGGTTCTGGTACAGATGAGACCTTATCCAAGATCATGACAAGCAGGTCTGCAACCAAGTACAGAATAGATGGGGCTCCTGCATTCAGAACCAGATCCATGATGATAGGCCTACGAATACAAGACACATGTTTTCCTTCTTAGAGCAGCTTTCCTCTGGCTTGGGATTCCCTGGGGTGTCACAAGCTCCTACCTGGGTCTTGAAACGCCCGTGAAGTCACTTCTATTGTAGGTGATTGCCAATTCATTGCTTCTATAGAGGATGAGTGTTGGGGACATCCTATATTTTTATGTTGCTGACATCAGAACTACACACTTAAAAATTTTAATACATAGTATCTTAAGCCACTTTTGAAAGGAATATCCATCATTTGACCTTTGCTGTGATTGCTGAGATCTTCAAACTGGCTCATCATGAGGACAGGCTTGTTAAGCAATTACCAGTGCCCCACATGCTCCTAAAGACACTTGGTATCATGTAAACTATTTTTGAGTCCTAGGAGAAAATCTAAAAGGATCATAAACAGTCAATGGAACTGGAGTAAAGATCCCTTACCTTGGAATGCTTTTCTTGTATTGATTGGAATCAGAGGTTCCATGCCCAGTGCTTGGTAAATGTGTCTTGTGTTGAATTCCAGCAGCATAGAGCAGCTGGAGAAGGTTTGTAGAGGACATTTGGTCCAATCAGTTCTCCTCTATTTGCTCCCCGAAAAGATCTGTTTTTTTCCCTACTCATTCTCATATTCTTTTACATCTTTTAGAATTACATAAGGCAGACTTCAGACCTTAGTTATGGATGCATATTGTACAGATCAAAGAAAAATACATGGTGCAAGAAAGTGACAAGAGCAGCAGCTTATTTTATTGAGGGTTCAGTATTGTGCCTTTTGTTTTGTCAGTGAACAAACTAATGTGTACCTGGAAATAAATGGAGGCTTCTCTTCAGAAAAGAGAGGGAGAGAAAAGAAATGTCTTTTAGAGTCACTTTCTATTTTTTTCTAAATAGAACAAATAGGTATTTGCCATACACATAAGGGAGACTTAGCACTTGTTTGTGCAAATAATATTTTGTTAAGCCTTCCTTTCCTGGATTGCTTCTTTCCCTCCTGTGGCTGTTTTACTCATTGGATTTATGCTGTTTGAGCGTTGATAAGTACTGGATAAAAAAGCAGAAAGCATCCATCCTGGGAAGAGGAGGGGAAGCTTATGGCAGAACCACAAGTTTTCTATTTAAAGAGAGAAAAAAAGAAGTAAGGATTGGATGTATTTTGTGTTAATCCACATAGCCTCAGCTGCATTGTAAAAACTGTCTTTACAGATAAATTCTAATTCATTGCTCTGCTTTAAACATTGCCATACAAGAGATCAAAATGATGCCTTTAAATATGTGGATGAAAATTTTGGAATTTTAAAGTTTAGGGAATTACTCATCAAAAAGCAATTGATACATGGGAAACAGTGTTGCTTATGGTACTTTGGGTATCAGGTCAAAGATTTCATTTGGGTCCCTCAGATTTCAGCTGGATCTAGTTTACCTGATCCTTGTCATTGATGCTTCTCTCCTCTACATCCCTTTCTTCTTCTGCACAATCTCCCTGATATCTTATCCATCCACATAATTTCAGCTACCAACAATGAGCTAATGGATCCCAAAGGCCACATTTTATTTATCTTGCTTACATGGAAGGATTTAATGTTGTCTCATAGAGGCTAACAGGTAAGACTTTCTTTGGTACATGGTGACTTAAAAGAAGAAATAGCTGTTTGGGTTATGATGATATTTTCTAACAAAAACTGCTGATTTTTAATGTCCTCAATTATTTAAAGGTTATGGCTCTTATTACAAGAAGTCATCATTGTTAGTTTTTTTACTTAAAAAAATAGATGTAGTGCAAAAATACCTAGACTTCAGAAGCTATGGAGTACTATGTTGTAGAAGATAAATTCTTTTTTTTTGGATGAGCAAAATTCATGTTTTTTTACTTTAGTATCCTTGAAGAGTAGAAGTTGGGTAAATATGCTTTCTATTCTTTTCTTTTCTTTCTTTTCTTTTCTTTTCTTTTTTTTTTCTTTTCTTCTTTTCTTTTCCTTTCCTTTTTTTTCCCACTTGGAAGTCACTCATTTTAAATAAAGGGATTCAGTGAAAGCATTTTTGGTCATGTCACACGAGTCTATTAGGTAAGTTCAAAATAGTGCCAAATACATATATTTGGCAGTGATCTGGCCAATAAGTAATAAGATATGGATAATTGTTGGAAATATATAGAGCTGGGCGTGGTGGCGCACACTTGTAATCCCAGTACTTTGGGAGGTGGAGACCGGAGAATCCGGGTTTGAGGCCAGCCTCAGCTCTCTCTCTCTCTCTCTGTCTCTCTCTGTCTCTCTCTGTCTCTCTCGGTCTCTCTCTCTCTCTCTCTCTCTCTCTCTCTCTCTACCTAGTGAGGCCCTCTGCAACTTTGTGAGACCCGGTTTCAAAATAAAGTATAAAAAATAGGGCCGGGGGTGTAGCATGGAGGTAGAACGCCCCTGAGTTCAATCCCGGGTACCGCAAAAAAAAAAAAAAAAGAAATATATATTAATGG
>PVJS01024374.1:0-28755 GCA_004027185.1 Glis glis
ACTGCGCTGGAAGGCTGGCCTCCTTGCCTCGGTTTCCCCAGCACCACCACTTGTGGGCAACTAGAGACGAGGCAACTGGGCCAACACGTACCTGCTGAGACCCAGTCCGACTATTTTTAGAACCCTTGAATCTTCCCAAGTCTGATCGAAGCTGCTTTCCGCGCGGTACCTCCCAAGCCCCTTAAAATCCGCTCCTCCCGCTCGATCCTCTCGGCGCTCTATTGGAAAGACTCAGGGTTCACGCTCCCCTTTCTAGAATGAACTGCTCGGACTGCCGCCGAGCGTTTCCCTGAGCTTTAACTGCGCAAGCGCGAGAGTGGCCAACCAAGAAGGCGGAAGAGCGGGGTCCCGGCGGCTTTGGGGAGGTCGGGGGCGGATAGTGTGTTAGCCAATGACTTGAAGGAGTAGGGAGGGCGGGTTTAGGCCCGCAGTTGCTAAGCGCTACCGGAGAGGGAGGTGACTTAAGAGATGGGGTGAAGGGTGGTTCAAAGGCCCTCACGTCACCGTCCTCCCGGCCCGCGGAAGTTGAGCAACCGGGAGGCGGGCCTAGGACCGGAAGCAGGAAGGAGGGCGCAGGAAGCAGGGCGCTGCAGCCCGTCGTACTGTCGGCCCGTGGGTCTGTGGGTGCCGGTGGCAGGATGGAGAAGCTGCGACTCCTGGGCCTCCGCTACCAGGAGTACGTGACTCGTCACCCGGCCGCCACGGCCCAGCTGGAGACGGCAGTGCGGGGCCTCAGTTACCTGCTGGCAGGTGCCACCCTGACCTTTGACCCATTCTTCGGGGCTCTGACCTGTGACCCCAATGGCCCCCTTCCCTGTGGACTCAGGGTAGTAATGTCCGTACTTGAGCAGTTCCGTCCAGGTTCCCGTAGGGCGTACGGAGGGGAAGTCCGGGGACCCGAAGCTGCAGGGGGAGGTAAACGCTCACCGACGCCTGCTCTGCTTTCTCCCAGGTCGTTTCTCCGAATCGCACGAGCTGTCAGAGCTGGGTGAGTGGGCTCTGGGGTAGGGTGGGGGCGGCCTGGGCCGGGAGGGCTTCCCAGAGGGCGTGGCCACACTGGCTCGAGGTCCTGGATGCTTATTAGGTCCCTCTGTGCTGTGACCCAATCGGACAAAGGTCCGTCGTCCCCCGTCCAGAGCCCTCTGTCCCAATAGTTGGGAGATGCGTCCGAGCACTTTGAGTGTTCACTCCTGGCTATGCACTGGAGTTAGCGCCTCTCCTGCCTATGTCAGTTTATCCTCCCGACAATTCTGAGGTGGGCACTGTTGTTGTCCTCGCTGACCAGTTGAGGGAACAGAAATTCAGTGAGGGTAGGGAATAGCCACTGATGATGCCAGAACCAAGATTTAAATTCAGATGTCCCAGACTCCAGGATTCCCAAACCGTAAGTGCCTCCATAGTGTTTGCCCAATGAGGTGACAGTCCTGAAAGGTGAGTTGGGTTTTGAAAGGTAGAGATGGCGAAGACTTTCAGGGACAGGCTGCAGAGAGAGCAGAGGTGAGGAGGTGGGGCCACACACCTGTGGCTGTTGGGAGCATGATGGGCAGTTGGTTCTGAGCAGCCAGATGACCGGTGCTGTCCAGCGGGATAGGAGCTGGTTTGTCACTGAGATCGGCCTATCTTTTATTGGTCCAGTCACCCACACAAAGTCATATTGGGGAGTGTGGAGCTCTGAGGAAATGGGCAGAGAGGCAGGTTGGTTTCCACATCGTCTGTGGGTGGTGAAGCACAGCACATGACAGGTAATCCCTAGAGCTCTTGGGAAAAGGTGAGAAGGTGAGAGGGGTGAGGCCGCAGAGCCAGCCTCTCAAGGCCACACTCTACCCCTCAGTGTACTCCGCCTCTAACCTGCTTGTGCTGCTCAATGATGGGATCCTAAGGAAGGAGCTTCGGAAAAAGTTGCCTGTGGTGAGAATTCTTTCAGACACTGAGGGCGGGAAGCACAGGGATTTGGGAATGAAATATAATGACCAGCCCATGTGTGCGGCACACGTTACAGTCTGTGTGAGATATGCATCTGTCCGTCTGAGCCTCAAACCAAGTGTTAGTGTCCCCATCTCAGATGAAGAGACAGAGAGGTGGAGGAGCCTGCCCCCAGTCACCCATCCTGTTAATGGTGGAGTTGGTATTTGGACTCAGGCTTGGAAAAGGGGGAAACCAGTGGGTGTGGTGGCGCATGCTTGTAATCCCAGTATTTGGGAGGCTGAGACAGGAGGATTGCAGATTCGCAGCCAGCCTCAGCTACTTGTGAGGCCTTCTGCAACTTAGTGAGATACTGTTTCAAAATAAAGAATAAAAAATGGACTGGGGGGGGTGTAGCTTAGAGGTAGAATGCCCCTGGGTTCAATCCCCAGTACCGCAAAAAAAAAAAAAAAAAGAAAAGGGGAAACCAACATTTCCTGTTAGAGGAGCCCTTTCCCCTCAGGGGAGGCTTGGGACTAGGAGGAGCCCCCTGACTTATTGGCCTGGGATTCTTGCAGTCGCTGTCCCAGCAGAAGCTGCTGACATGGCTGAGCGTGCTAGAGTGCGTGGAGGTGTTCATGGAGATGGGAGCCGCCAAAGTGTGGGGCGAAATGGGCCGTTGGCTCGTCATTGCCCTTATCCAGCTGGCTAAGTAGGTTGGGCTCTGGAGGGCAGGACCTGGGTGGTGTGGCCCAGGCCAGCTGCGAGGATGGTGCTCAGCAGAGCACCACTGCCCCTGCTTATTGGCCACCTCCCCCCAGCCCTGCTCTCCTCTCCAACCCAGGGCTGTCCTGCGGATGTTCCTGCTGATCTGGTTCAAGGCTGGCCTCCAGACCTCACCCCCCATTGTTCCACTGGACAGGGAGGCCCAGGCACAGTCGTCGGGTAAGCTGCTTCCGGCTCTGGAGTGGAGTGGGGCATGGGACTAACATGTGGCTCTAGATCTGATCGACATGAATACATTATTGTCTGTTTGTGGGGCACATTTATCTCATCAGCTCATTTGTTCTCATCACACTATATTCTGTGTAGAAGAAAAAAACGATTAGATTGGGAACAAAATTAGAACTTGAATTTGGGACTTTTTTTGTGTCATACTAGGGATTGAACCCAGAGGCATTCTACTTCTGAGCTACACCCCCAGCCCTGTTTTATTTTTGTTTTGAAACAGGGCCTTGCTAGGTTGATGAGAGTCTCATTACTTGCTTAGGCTGTCCTCAAACCTGCGATCCTCTTGTCTCAGCCTCCCAAGTACTGGAATGATAAAATTGTGCCCCCATGCCTGGCTTGGGACTTTTATTTTTTTTTATTTCTTTTTTTTTTTAGTGTTGTAGTTGTGCATGTTAAGCAAGTGCTCTACCACTGAGCTACATCCTCAGCCTGAACTTGGGACTTCTGATGCCAGAGTCCTCATTCTTTTTTTGGGGGGGGTGGTACTGGGGGTTGAACCTAGAGGCATTCTACCTCTGAGCTACACCCCTAGCCCTATTTTATTTTTTATTTTGAAATAGGGTCTTGTTAAATTGCTGAGGCTAGATGCGAACCTGTGATCCTCCTGTCTCAGCCTCCCAAGTACTGGGATTATAGGAATGGGTCACCACATCTGGCTTCCTCATTCTTTTGTGGGCTATGGGTAGAGGGGACAGAGCATCAGTAGGAGATAGGGGTCCTGCCAATCTTGTCTCTGGGCTTGGCTCTGTATCACAAGCCACAGCCTCAAGAGGCAGGGCACTTCTGTCCCCCAGGGCTTTGGGCTGCCACCTGTTAGCCTTGGGCCTCTAGTCGGGCAGTGCTTTGCTTCTCATCGTGGTCGTGTTGAAAGCAGAGGGTTGAGGGGATGTGGCCCCCGTGGTGCTGTGGTCCCGTGGATGTGGCTGGGCTTGGCCTTCCCTGCCTTACTCCAGTCCCTGGCAAACCTGAGTTCTTGGCTGACTCTGGCCACAGGTGATGCTGACCTTTTCCCAGACCCAGGAGGGTTCCAGAACACTTCTCCTAGCAGACAGGTTCAGTGTTGAACTGCAGTCCCTGGCTCCAGTTTCCTTGACTCAGCTGCTGCCTTGGTATAAACCTCACGCATTCCCTTGTAGTCCCTGAGCGTACATATTCTTTGCTGGAAACCTGACAGTGTGGCTTTCTTTGTCGCTGCTAGCTGGTGACCACAGCCCCGGAAGCCAGGAGCAGTCATATGTGGGGAAGCGGTCACACCGAGTGGTGCGCACCCTGCAGAACAGTAAGTGGAGGGTGCAGCTGGACGGGCCACCTAGCTGCCGAGGCCAGCAGGGACGTGGGCTGGCTTCTGTCAGCACCCACCTTCCCTGCCCCAGCCTGGCCCACTCATCTGCTGTCCTTGTTCCAGCTCCGTCCCTGCACTCAAGGTACTGGGGAGCCCCCCAGCAGCGGGAGGGACGGCAGCAGCCACACGAGGAGCTGAGCATCCCCCCGACCCCCCTGGGGCTGCAGGAGACCATTGCGGAGACCTTGTATATTACCCGGCCCCTGCTGCACTGTATCCTTCGCCTAGGCGGGGCTGGCACTGCGGGCTGGGGTTAGACGGGGCGTGGACTGAGCCTGCCCTGTGCTGGAGACATCCTTGACGCCTTGGCCGTCAGTACTCAGCCTGGGCCTATGGGGTCAGCGGTCGTGGACACCCTGGCTCCTGTCTGGTGTCGTGGACGTGACCAGGTGAGCCTGGGCCTGCCTAGGAGTCCTGCTTCTTCCCCAGGGCATTCCCTTGCGGGCTCGTCCTCCCCTGTGCAGACAGTGGCCCCCAGTTGACTCCCCGCCTATGGCTCTTTCCCTCTCATGGGTGCAGATTGGGCCCTGGCCCTGACCCTGTCCTCTCCTCCCCAGCCTGAGCCTCCTGAGTGACAGAAAGGGCCTGACCCGGAGGGAGCGGCTAGAGCTGCGGCGCCGGACCATCGTGCTGCTGTTCTACCTGCTGCGCTCCCCGTTCTACGACCAGTTCTCTGAGTAAGGCCCCCGCCCTGCCTGCAACATGGCTGCCTGCAGGAAGGAGAGGGCAGAGGTGGCCCTGGTGCACTGCCCCATTGCGCCTTCCCTTTCTTCCTCCTTCCTCTCGGGTTCACTGAGCACCTATCATGTACTGTCCAGTAAACAGTCATCAGATACCACGCCAGCCTGCCCTCTGAGCTCCCCGCCATTGGCCTGGGCCTGTGTGAGCTTCAACGCTTGCTGGCAGAGAGACTCCAAGGGCATGGCTGAGGGCATCGCTGCCAGGGACAGGTGCCAGCTCTCCACACCCTTAGTTCTCCCCACATCATAAGCCAAAGAGTTTGACTTGCCTCCCTTCTCAGAGGAGGCACTTGAGGTTCCAAGAGGTTGGGCAACTCAGAACCACCAGCTATCCCATGTCAGGGCTGGATCCCAAGTCCGTGTTCTTTCCTGGTCTGTCACTGCTTGGCCCAGCCCCCACTGGGTCACCCATGAGGAACCAGAACCTTGGGCCTCAGCCACAGAGAAGCCTGCTGAGCTATAGCTACAGGGAATTCACCTCAAGGCCTGGCAGGGCCACTGTGAGGTCAGCCCATGATCTGAGGCAGGGAGATTGACCATGCCCCAGGACCCCATGGTCTGGGACTTAGTAAATACAGTGCTTCAAAATTTAAATAGTAAGAGCTGGGTGTGGTGGCACACACTTGTAATCCCAGTACTTAGGAGGCTAAGAGAGGAAGATTGCAGATTCATGGCCAGCCTCAGTAACTTAGTGAGGCCCTCCGCAACTTAGTGAGACTGTGTTTCAAAATAAAAAATAAAGTATGGCTGGGGGTATAGCTCAGAGGTAGAATGCCACTGAGTTCAATCCCCAGTACCAGCCGGGCGTGGTGGCACATGCTTATAATCTCAGTACTTGGGAGACTGAGACAGGAGGATCACAGGTTCGAAGCCAGCCTCAGCAACTTAGTGAGGCTCACAGCAACTTAGGGAGATTCTATTTCCAAATAAGAAATAAAATAGGTCTGGGGGTATAGCCTGGAGGTAGAAGGCTCCTGGGTTCCATCCCCAGTAACTAACACACACACACACACACACACACACGCACACACACACTGCTGGGGGTGTAGTTCAGAGCTAGAATGCCCTGGGTTCGATCTGCAGCGCCACTTAAAAATTGGAATAGTAAGGCCAGACATGGTGGCACACATCTATAATCCCAGAACTTGGGAGGCCGAAACAGGTTCAAGGCCAGTCTTGGCGACTTATCAAGACCCTCAACAACTTAATAAGACTCTGTTTCAAAATAAAAAATAAAATAGGGCTGGCAGTGTAGCTCAAAAGGTAGATCGCCCCTGGGTTCAATCCCCATTACTACAAAAAAATAAGACATTGGAATAGTAAATGGAATTGTACTTAATGTTATGGCCATCCAACCTGTTTTTTCCTGAGGCAGTGGAGAAGCTTATGTTATGTTTAGTACTACCTCACTGAATATAACTTCCTGGCAGCTTTGCTATTTTCAGGTAAGTTTGAAAGCTCATAAGGAGCTAAAGCAAAATTTTATACCATTCTCAGAAAGAAACATTCTAGAAACTAACAAGGATAGTATGACCCCCAGCTAGTATCTCATTGAACCAAGGGATCTGAGACGACAGTAATTGCAGAGGTGGCTCCCCCGGCTGCAAGCCCTCCTGTTGGCTCACTCTTCCTTCCAACCTGACTGGCCTGGTACCCTCAGAGCAGAGGCCCAAACTGAGAAGGGTCTACAAATCTGTCATCCGAATTCCTTGTTTCCCTGAAGGGACCAGGATCAGGGTCCGGGTGTGTTGTGCAAGGAGCAGTCTTCTCTTTCCCTTTTCTGCAGCTTGCACCTAGTCTCTGGAGCCAGCCTGCCTCCTGGTTGTGTGGCCTTGAGCAACTCACTTGGCCTTTCTGTGCCTCATTTCCTCATCTGCAAAATGGAAATGATGATAGTGCCCACCTCACAGGGTTGGTGTAAGGGTTAAACAACTGAATACATGGAGTCATGGTCTAAGCCAAGTCATAGTGAGCACTTGACAAATGTCTTGTCAGCTGGGTGCAGTGGCTCATGCCTGTAATCCCAGTACTTGGGAGGCTGAGACAGGAGGATCACAGGTTCAAGGACAGCCTCAGCAACTTAGTGAGACCCTCCACAACATAGTGGAATTCTGTTTCAAAATAAAATAGGGCTGAGGGTGTACTTGGAGGTAGAATTCCCCCTGGGTTCAATCTACAGTAACACACACACACGTTATGTTTTTTTTTGCTGTGTTGGGGATCAAACCCAGGGCTGGGCAAACATCCTACCATTGAGCTACACCTCAGCAGCGCATGAATGTTCTGTCTTATCACTCCTTTTAGTATTATCACCAACACAGGCCTCCTCCCAAGTTCCCCGAGGGAAACTCATCTCCTAAAAAAACAAGCCTTCTCTGAGCCAAAGTGCCCTCCTCGGTGCTGTGTCCCTGCCGGGGCCCTGTCTGCTCTCAGTATCTGCTTGTGAAGTTTCCTTGGGCTCAGCTCTTCTGCCAAGCTCGGGGCTGCTGGAGGCCGGTGGACTGGTCTTTCCTCGGGTCCCTCCGGCCTCCAGGTACCACCTGGACCCGCTGCAATGGGACCTTCTGCAAGCATTTGCTGTTGAATGTCAACAGAAGGGAGGGAGACTGGGAGGAGGGTGTCCGCAAGGTGCCGTGCACAAGCTGCCAACCAGAAGCTGAGCCTGGAGCATTCTGGCTGTGGCTGGAAGGGCAGAGACCAGAACCAGCCCCAGAGGTTGTCCCCTTTTGTACTGGGTCCTCCCAGCTCTTCTGGGGGGTGCTGTTGTAGTCCAGTGGTCAGCGAAGGCTTTTTAGCTCCTCATCTGTGGGGGGCCACACCTCTACTCAGCCCACTCTGTTTCTCACCTCCATCCAGGGCCAAGATCCTCTTCCTGCTGCAGCTGCTGGCAGACCATGTCCCCGGCGTCGGCCTGGTTGCGAGTAAGCGTGGGCGGGAGCATGTGGTTCAAGTGTTGTGGATTGCATGCGTGGCCCTGTCTCCCTCTGCTTTTTTGTGGTTTGATTCTTGGCACAGTCAGGAGAGGGAGCCCAAAGCCAGGGTGGGTGGGTGACAGATCCTGGGTCTGAGCCAGGGGTGGCTGGAAGGGGGTGTCTGGGGTGGGGGCTTATTGGCCCACGTCATCCATCCGCCTCCCTCCTGCCTGGTATCCTGGAGTAGTTTGAGGCCTCTCATCTGGTGGAGGATTACCTGGCAGAGAAGGGGCCGCCCATTTGTCTTGATGTCCCACCTCAGCACAAGGTGGCTTGGCTTAAACCCCCCCGCAATCAGCACCTGTAGCTGGACAAGCCGTTTGGCTTCCCTGAGCCTGAGGGTCCTTGTCTGTAAACAGGACCGAGATCCCTGCTGATGGATGTGGGCATTTCTGGGGGTGGGAGGGGGGAGGTTTGACTACTACTGGCTGTGCAGATGTGAGCAGCTGTATTGGGGCAGCAGTGGCCGAGAAGGGCCCTGATAGAGCAGAGCAGGTCTGGCCCTCCGCCCTGACTGGCCTTCTTTCTGTTTGCAGGGCCGCTCATGGATTACTTGCCTGCCTGGCAGAAAATCTATTTCTACAGTTGGGGCTGACAGACATCCGGGAGTGGGGTGCGGGAGGGGCGGGGGGCAAGCTTTGTGCTCCGGGCAGGGCCTGCCTCAGCTCTTCAGTCCCTTGGCCCTTCTGCCCTAATAAAACTGACGCTGGCACTGTCCAAGCACGTGGCCTCTCCGTGCCCACTGCCTGTCACGTCCTCTGCTGCAGCCAGGCTCCGCACACCGCCCTGGTCACCACCAGTGTTCCTCCCTATACCCTTGACTCTGACTGCACCCTCCTGCGATGGAGCCACTGCAGCCTGCTCCTTGTTGCTGGGCCAAGAAGCTTCCAGCAGGCCTGGATCCAGGTTCCTCCAGCCACAGAACGCTGTGATCAAGCATCAAGCAGGGCAGCCACTTGCCCTGACAGCTGTGGGGAAATGGCTGTTCCCTCACTGGCCCCTGGTGCAGACAGACAAGCTGAGCTGGACATGGATGACACCTCCCAGCGTGCCTGTGGCTCAGGCCTGTCTGCCCCTTACCCTGCTGAGCCGTGATGGAGCCTGGTGACCGGCGCAGACAAGCCCCACAGGTCCCAACTGCTGGGTTGGGAGTGAAAGCTTCCCTCCCCTGGAGAGATGTCAGGCACCTGCCAGCACGGGGCAGGGCAGGAAGGAAGTGGGAGTCTGAGGCTCTGAGATGAAGCCGGGGCAAGTTCAGGGGCATGAGCTGGGGTCTCCCCACACTTCACTGCTTGCGTCTGTGGCCAAGTCTGCCAGGTGCCATGCAGGCTGCTGTGGAGAGGAGAGGGCCTTGAACTCGTGGGCCTGACCTCGACCTTAGTGCTGCCCCCGGGCCTTTGGAAGAACCAGCTTCTCCTCCTGGAGTTTCCAGGCGCGGGCTAGGTGTCAGAGGGCTCCTTCTGTATCTGCCCTCCAGGCCTCTCCTGAGATGTCCTGGCTGGTACCATTCTGGGAGGGCCCAGCCTCTCAGTGACATGGCTCTCCCCAAGTGCTTCTGCCAAGTGCCACCTGGACCCCATGCTGGATAGCGAATGCCTGGCCTCTAGCAGGGGAGGGCCTCCTGTCAGTCTGGACTAGCTCTGGCTCTCGTGACCCTCAGCTTAGTTTAACACGTGTCCCTAGGCAGGTGCTATGTGGTCAGAAACGTGTGGGGTCTGGTTCTCTGCCCTCCAGCAGGTGGAGGAGACAGACTTGTATGTGCTCGTGCCACACTGGGCTCCTTGTGGAAGGTAGAGCGTGTATGTGGTCCAGGGTGGGGGAGTGGCTAGTGGGGCAGCGCATGGTGGGAGGGGAGCAGAGCCTTCCAGAAAGCCGTAAAACTTAACTGTCATCAGTTTCGTTTTGGTGCTGAGGGTCAAATCTGGGAACTGGTGTGTGAACTTCACTCCCAGCCCATGTTCTTTAGTTTTTGTTGTTGAGGTACTGGGGATTGAACTCAGTAGTGTTCTACCACCGAACTACACCCTTCAGGCCTTTTTTAAGAATTTGAGACAGGGTCTCACTAAATTGCCCAGGCTGGCCTTGAACTTGCCATCCTCCTGCATCAGCCTCCAAGAAGCTGGGATTGCAGGCATGCGCCACCAAGTCCAACATGTTCATCAGTTTTTTGTGGTTTGTTTTTTGTCACTCGGGGTTGAATCCAGGGGCATTCTACCTCCGAGCTGCATCCCCAGCCCCCTTTATTTTTTTTTTAACTTTTGAAACGGTCTTGCTAAGTTGCTAAGCCTGGCCTTGAACCTGTGAAACTCCTGTCTCAGCCTTCCAAGTACTGGGATTACAGGGTTGTACCACCACGCCCAGCTCATCTGTCTTTTTGATGGGCAACCTGGGTAGAGGAGGCTGTGTGCAGAAACAGCTGAGCGCTGTCGCAGCAGGCTGGAACAGTGTGAAGTGCCACTGTCAGGGCAGAAGAGAGGGGTGGGCAGGAGCAGATGGCACAGGCCAGAGGGTAAGGTCGGGGCCAAATCAAACGGGCATCACGTACCCAGGCAAGGAACTTGGTCTATGGAAGGCAGAGGAGAGGAGCTTGTGTTGGTGAACACCCTGCATCTTTTGGAGCGTGGGTTGGAGGGCAGGGATGGGAGGGTAGGGCAGAGACCCACCTGGAAGGCCAGGAGAGGCTGGATCAGGCAGTGCGGTGGGCACAGGGAGATGAGGTGTAACTCAAGTGGGCCTCAGTGGCGTGGGCAGGGAGGACGACGGTGGCAGCCAGGAGGCAAGGCATGTGAAGAATTGGGGGCTTTGGAGTCAGTGTATGGAATCCCAGGTCACTGGAATTCGGGGTGCGCCTTGCTGGGGACACAGGATGGTGAGGCAGTTCTGTGGGAGATGAGCTGTCTCCAGGACAAAGAGGAGGTGTCCACTGGAAAGTCAGTGTTGTGGACTTAGGGTGCACAGGGTGGACTGGGCTGGTCGGCCTTGGGGATACTTGGGACCAGAAGCCAGGGTTGGAAGTGAGGGCCATTCCTCTCTGGGCCTGGGGCGTCTCAGCAGTTAAAGGAAAGGCTGGACCAGCTGACAGCTCTTAGAAGTTGTCAGTTGTCTTAGAAGCAACGGTTCCCAAAGCTCTGGACCCAGGGCTCAGCCCTCAGGTCTGGACACCAAAGATGTGCAACAGGGCTGGGGTCTCGTTTCCACCGCTTCTGTGGTGAGAAGCCAGCCGGGTCTGCACTGCATGAAGTGGGCCTGGCCGGGCTGGGGAGTCAGGGCCAGGAGCCAGAGAAGAGCCTCGCTTGGTGGCCACAACTCTGCCTCCAGCCTCAGGGCACTGGTGTCCAGCATGCTCTTGGGCTGCATTTGTTAATTCCACAAACCCTGAGCGGGCATCGCTGGGCGTCATGCACTGGGCATGCCACAGTGAGCCAGACTGTCCCTGCCTCCTGTGGTTCATATGCTGGGGAGCAGGTCTAAAGCTTTGCCCTCTCCTGGAAACCCTTTATCCAGCCCCAGGGGCAGTGGCAGGGCCTGTGCCCCTGGTCTAGCTGTCCTAAGCCACAGGGAGCGACGCAGCGTGCTCTCTCGCCTGGTGGACGGTGGCCAGGGCTGAGACCCGCTCGGGCCTCTTCAGCTGTCAGGGCCTTCCTGGGTCTGAGGTGCCACCTAGATGGGAGAGGCTGTCTGGGGATGGCTGGGCTCTAGGTACTGAGTCAGTATCTTCTGTTGAGGGCCTACTGCATGCCAGACCTTGGGAATTTTATGTACATTACCTCACAGATAGGGAAACTGAGGCACACAGAGATGAAGTGACTTGTCAGGATTTGTACTGAGATATGAGTCTAAGGTGTGTGCCCTCAACCCTTGGGCATCGACACTAGAGTAAGACTGGATTTGGCAGCTGCTGGCCTAGAGCATCAGAATAAAACAGACCTCAGTGTGGGGGTGCTGATGCTGAGCCCCGGAACTAACGCCCTTTGTGAGGTGGCCCTGGGAGCTGGTGCAGGCTCCGCCCGGCTGCGGGGGAGGGGCGGGCAGAAGCCACATCAGGGCCTGTGTAGGAGATGGTGCTTGCCATGTTGGGGGCTCTCTACCCCAGGGCTGGGCTCAGCCTCTTCCTCTTTTACCTCATCCTGGCAGCGGCTCTCCTTCGTCCTCAGCCCCTGAGGTAATGCCAGTGCCCCAGTGCCTGGAGGAGGTGCTACCCCTGCCCAACTCCTCACCCTGGGCCATCGCCCACATACAGGGAGGTGGCAGTGGCCTCTGGGGTCAGGCTGAGCACCCCAAATCACCCACAGGTCACAGCGGTCGGTTCCTGAGGAATTCTCAGCCCCCCTGGAGCTCTCGCAGCCGCTTTCTGGCCTGGTGGATGGTAATACTCCTCCCCAGCCCCACCAGTGGGCCGCCTCGGTGTTTTCCTCCCGGGCAGCCTAAGGCTGACTGCGGCCCCTTCTCCCTCCCACATCCACCCTCTTCTCTCCTTAGACTACGGGGTCCGACCCAAGCACCCGTGGCCTCGAGGGCCCAGACCCCTCCTCTCCCAGGCCCAGCAGCGCAAGCGGGACGGGCCAGACATGGCTGAGTATTACTATGACGCGCACCCGTGACGGGGACCCCGCGTAAAGCTATTCTGTGCAGCAAAGGCTCAGGCTTTCCTGGGGAGTGTGCACCTGTGATGGGGACCGCGCATAAAGCTGTTCTGTGCAGCAAAGGCTCAGGTGTTCCTGGGGGGGGGGGTGCGGACACACGACGGGGGCCCCATGTAAAGCTTCTGTGCAGCAAAGGCTCAGGCTTTCCTGGGGAGTGAGCAAGATGGCACCAGAGGGGTCCGCAGAGATAACCACTGTGGTCCAGACAGGAAATGGCACTTTAATAGTGTGGCCAGGGTGACGCGACCGTGATGGGGCTGGCCTGGGCCAGTCAGGAGGCTCTTTCCCTGTGGGGCAGGCCTGCAGGGGCCAGTGTGCTGTGAGCTGGAGGTGGGAGCCATCCAGAGGCCCACAGGACTGCCGAGAACAGGGACTTCACCTCCGCCCGCTGCCGTTTCCTTACTGGAGAGTCCTTGGGAGGTGGCCGGGCTCAGCCTGCCTCAGGGCTCTTGGTGGGGTTGGGGTCAGGGGGAAGGTGGGCACTTGCAGGTGGCATGACTTTTGCCAAGGCAGGAGCCAATAGCCAGAGAACCGAGCCCCTGGCAGGGAAGTAAGGCCCAGGACGGGGCAGAGCCTCTGTTCCTAGAAGGGACAGTCTTCACGGCCAAAGGCCTGAGACCCCCAGCCCTGTCCCCTCCCAACCCCCGGGCAGCCCGCTCTGTCCTCCATAGATGAATCTAATCCCATATATTACAATAAACTGCATCTGCTCTCCCAGTAACCCCACCCTCCCCCACCCTGGGCACGGCCCCACTTCCCGTCCTCTGGTGGTGGCAGTGCTCCTCCTGAGCAGTGCCATGTCCTGTCAGCAGCGGCTGTCCCGGCACTGGCCCGAGGCCCGGGGGTGCAGAGGGCAGGGCGGCGCTGCTACTCCAGGTAGATGTCTTCTGTGGGGCAGGTGTACTCCACGAACTGCTTGTAGAACTGCTGAAACGCTCGCCTGGAGGGAGGGGGCACACGGTGACTGGGCGGCTCTACCCAGGCTTCTCCCAGGGGAGCCTCGGGTCCTGGGAGGGCTTGGCACCACTCAGCTCTGTTCCCTAGGGAACTTCATTTCCCAAGTAAGAGAGCAGGTGAAGAAAGGGCTTCGCAGCTAGCAAGCTTGGAAACCACTCAGGGCCAGCCAGCCCTCCCTAGGCGCCGCACGCTGGGGCTGTGGGGAGGGCCGAGGGGTGACGCTGAGCACAAGGGAGAGGCTGTGGGCCTGTCAGTGGGGCCTACTCCTCAGTGGGCACTTGGCAGGATACACACGTACCCCACGGATTCTGCCAGGGCTTTGGTGGAGTCTTCAGACACAAAGACGTGGCAGGCAAACCGGTGGTCAGCAGGGTGCTTGGTGATGAACCCAAAGTACCTGTGGGAAGACAGGCGGCGCTGGTGGGACAGGCTCGGAGCCACCCCCACCATCATGGCTACAGGCCACCCCTGACAGCTCCACCTCTGTCCCTCTCACTTACTTGTTGTTCTTTGGATGATATCCACAGAAAGAGATGTTTTTTAGCTGGAAAAAGTGGCTACATTTATTCCCCTACAGGAGGGAGAAGCAAGAGGGTGGTCATCCAGCCCACAGGGGGCGGGGCAGGAGAAGCATACCCTGCCATTGGCAAGTTTATTTTATTCATTTATTTTTGTGTATGCTGCTGGGGATTAAACCTAGGGGAGTACTACTTCTTAGCTACATGCCCAGCCCTTCTTTTATTTTTGTTTGAAACAGCGTCTCAATATGTTGCCGAGGCTGTTCTCCAACCTGCAGTCCTGTCTCAGTCTCCCAGGTACTAGTATTACAGACGTGTGCCACCATGCCCTGCTAAGTTTATTTTTATTTAGTTTTGGGTACTGGGGATTGAATGCAGGGAATTGTACCTCTGAGCTATACCCCCAGCCCTATTTTTTTAAAAAATTTGAGCTGAGCATGATGGCGCACACTTGTAATCCCAGTACTTGGGAGGCTGAGACAGGAGGATCACAGGTTTTCGACCAGCCTCAGCTACTTAGTGAGGCCCTCTGCAACTTAATGAGACTCTGTTTCAAAATAAAGAATAAAAAATAGGGTTCAATCCCCAGTACCACAAAAAAATACTAAAAATAAAAAATAAAAAATCTGAAACAGGGTCCCACTAAGTTGCTGAGGTTGGCCTTGAACCTGCAATCCTCCACTCTCAAATTCTCAAGTACTAGGAAAACAGGCATGTGCCTGGCAGTCATGGAAAATTTAATGGGAGGGTTGGGGGCTTGAGGAAGGAAGGGACATGGTGGGAGGAAGTCACCTTGGCCTCCTGGGAGTCATCGGCCTTGACACCTATCTTCACACCCCGCACACTGATCTCCAGGACGCAGCTGGAAGGCGGGTTAAAGTGCACGGTGAGCCGGCGGGTGGTGGCAATCTGTGTGTAAGGGACACAGGGACATGTCAGGTGCTGTTTGTTCCTCCTGTCCCAGGGCATGGGCCCTGAGGCTTTGACCACTGCTAGACCCAGTCAGTGTCCCTAAGAGACAGTGTGGACTGGGCTGGGGTGGCACCCCACAAGAAGCAGGGAGTGGGAGCGGTACCTTTTGCATAGCGGCGCAGAGGACGTCATTGCCCTTGTGATAGGGAACCTGGACCGAGCCTAGGAACTTCACCCGGAACTGGTCCACCCAGTCGCTGTTTTTGGCCAAGGCTGGAAAGCAAGCATGAAGTGAGGAGAGGCAGGATGGGGAGGGAGGGCGAGGCCTGTGGAGGGACATGGCCAGCAGAGGGTGCCACAACCCCCCGATGTTCCCACTCGGCAGGGCCTGACTTCTCAATTGTGAAAAGCCTGAAATCACCCTCCTCTCCCTTCCCTGGCTGGAGAGATCTGGGGCCTGCGTTCACCTGGCAGCAAGTCAGGTGGGCAGAAGGGCGGGGCTGGTGGCGCCGGGCAGGAGAAGGACACTACCTGCCATGTGCTCAGGCTCCTTGGTGACCTCGATAGCGTAGTAGGCAGGAAAGACGCCTCGGGCACCAGTGCGCATGTTGTAGGCCTCGTACCAATAGTCCTCAGCCTGCAGCTCCACCAGCAGAGGGTCGTCCACTTCCAGCTCCAGTTCATCTTCATGTCGAGGCACGAACCTGCCCCCAACAAGGCCACATGAATTCCTCACCCGGCCTGCTCTGGGGCCAGGCAGCCACAGTGGCGTCAGTACTTCAATAAACATGGTAGAACATCACATGTGCCTGTCACAGTGCTCGCTCCCGGGGTGGACTAATGTCAATCGGACCCACAGCTGCCATCCAGGAACCCATGGACCAAGGGAGGAAGTGAGCAGAGGCCCTGATAAACCCAGAGGCCTGGAGGGGGTGGGAGGGGTGTGGGTCTGTGCGTGCGCAGGCGTCCCGGTCCCCCTCCAGGGCGCCTTGCCCTGGCCAGATTACGTACGAGGTCCACAGTCCTGGCTTCCTCAGCACACTGCGGCACTTTGTCACTATGCTCTGAGTCCCTGGGGCTATGTGGATGGCAGAGGCAGAAGGGGTGTGGCCCTCACCTGAATATGGCCCGGTGGGTTTGCTCCTGCTCCTCCCCATTGATGACACAGGAGAACAGCCCGAAGGACTCTGCACCTGTAGGTGAGGGGACCAGGCTGGAGGAGGGTGGCCCAGCTCAGGCTGAGGTTGGGGGCAGGTCGCGAGCTCTCTCCTAACACTCAAACCCGAGGGGGCGAGGGGCCACCTCCAGGATGCCCGTCTCGGCTCTCCCTGCCAGGTCCCCACCGCTTGCCCTTGCTGACTCACTGGAGGAGCGGGAGCGGCCGCTCATGAAGACGTTCAGGAACTTCTTGGAGAAGTGGACGTCGGGCTCATCGGGCGTGGAGTCCTCCGAGAGGCAGGTGGAGGGCCGGGGCCGGGGGGCCTCCTCGTACTCCTCACCAATGGCCGACTCATAGGGCGAGGAGGCGGAGGCACAATTGTCGTAGACAGTGGCTGAGTCGCTCTCGTCACTGTAGTCTCCAAAGCACGGCCGCAGGCTCACCAGCTCCAGCTGCGCATGCTCGTCCACCACCAGCGTGTACTTGACAGAGTCGTAGGACAGGGCGCTGGTGTCCGAGCTCAGCGAGGCCCGTGGAGGTGGCGGTGGCTCCCCCAGGCTCCCCCGCCACCCTCCGCCTGGCGGCTCGACACGATCTGGGGATGACAGGCAGTCGAAGCCCTCGTCCTCTTCACTGATGGAGGGGTGTGGCCGCCCTGTGGTAGAGGGGTAGGCAGCGGGGTCTGGATCAGAGCTGACTGACATCCGGCTCTCAGCAGGTGGCAAGAAGGTGGAGGTGGGCTCTGCCGGGTCCGGGGGCCTCTGCACTGGTGTCAAGTAGATCTCCTCAGTGGCTTCTAGCCGCACGTCCGCCTGGTAGTGGATTCGGTCTCGATGCGAGTGGCCCATGCCACCAGGTGCAGCAGCAGGGGGACCTCCTGGAGGCGCCATCTGCGTGGCAGCGCTACGGCGACAAGGGCTGTCGGTGGAGGTGCCGCGATCCTTGGTGGGGGCGGGGCTGCTCTGGGGTGGCAGCTCATCACTCAGGCAGATGTGTTCATGTGGCGGTGTCTGCTCCCCTGGAGGGCAGGCAGGTGGGTGCTGAGGGCAGTTGGCCCACCCAGGACTCTGGGCTACCTGCTCCCTCCATTCCCGGTTTGTCCACACAAAACCCAAACAAAGCCTCCCCAGGTGCTGGGGCCAGTCACAGCTGACTTCAGCCCTTAGCTGAGCTGTACAGGGTGCCTGGTTGGCAGCCGCCCTCCACTCAGCAAGACAGAGACCTCTAGGTCGGCTCCCGGCAGTGGGACTGAGTCAGGGCAGGCTGAGGTCCAGCTCAGGGAGGGGTCTAGACTTACCTGTCTTCAGAGGTGAGGACGATCGAGACACCCGATCCTGCCAACTGTGCTTTTTGCCAAGAGAATTATTATTCAGTGTGTCCTATGCGGGGAACAAAAGGCCGTTGTGAAGAGGCGGTCAGCAGTGCCCGGCACAGGGAGGCCCTGGCCCTGCCCCCATCACGCCAGCCTTAGGTTGTTTGCTGTACCCGCCGGCCTCCACTTGCCAAGGCCTCACTCCCAACCCTCCTCTGGAGCAGGCAGAGGGGGTGGTATGTCACAGCCCTCCCCACCAGGCCTGTGGGCTCTAGGTGGCCTTCCCTCCTGGCTCAAGGCAGTTGGCCAACCTTCAGGAAGACGCTCTTATCAGCTTCAGCAAAGGTGGCAATGGCCAGTGTGTGGTGAGGGAGGGAGTCGGAGGGAGGGGGAGAAGCCAGAGCTCTCTGGAGACAGTCATCTCTGCAGCCCCAGACATTAAGGGGTCACATGTAAGATGCTCAAACCAAGCCGGGTGTGGTGGCGCACGCCTGTAATCCCAGTACTTTGGGAGGCTGAGACAGGAGGACCACAGGTGGCCAGCCTCATAGCTACTTAGGCCTCTGCAACTTAGTGAAACTCTGTTTCAAAATAAAGAATAAAAAATGGGGCTGGAGGTATAGCTTAGAGGTAGAATGCCCCTGGGCTCAATTCCCAGTACTACACACACACACACAAAAGAGGTGCTTAAACCAGCCCAAGTGGAGGACAGGGTGGCTCCCTGCCCCAGAGCTCAGGAAGCTATGGCCTAGGAAGGGGCAAGGACATGCTGGTAGGGTCTGAAAAAAGCCCTAGGAAGGGTCTCCCCAGCAGCTGGCCTGGGGGACTGGGATGAATCCAAATGCTGACTCCATAATATGGCCCCTCCTGACAGTTGCACATGACTGAGGAATGACAGATGTAGCTGTCAGCAGCCCTCCCTTCTGGATCTCCTGGGCTGCCCATCCACATTCTCAGCCCCTTGGGACCCCTCCACAGTGCCCACACAGAAGGCTCCCCACACCTGACTTGCGCTCCCTCCCTAAGAACGCCCTCGTAAGCCCTCACATTCACAAGTTGGGCTGCCAAAAGCCATGCCAGAGGATGCTGGGAAAGGGACCAAGCCTTCCTTGCAGCCCTGCACCATCCACCAGCAGCCCCACCTCCCTGGCTCCTTCTCTGCACCTCTCCTGCCTGGGCCTGGAAGACAAAGGGCCACAGCCAGCTCTCCCCACCCTATTCAACTCTCCTTGGCATCCAGCCACCCCCCAGGGGCCCTAGGCCCCCAACTCAGCCAAGCTGCTCCATCCCCCACTTCTCTCCCCTGCCTGCTGGAATTCCCAGCTGCCCAGATTTCAAACTCTGCTGCTGCAGAGCTCCCATCCCCACCTCACCAAAGGCCCCTCGACCTCCCCGCACGCATACCATTTCAGATGCGCTTTCCTCCTGGCCCCCTCCTGCCCCACCTTCACCAGGAGCCCCTTACGGTCCCTTGCACCCCTTCTCAAGACTCCACACTCAGCCGGCTAGACCCAGCCCCGTCCCTACTAGGCCCTCGGAGCATCCCTGCCCAGAAGCGGGCCTCTCTTCCTGCTCAGCAAGTCCCTCCCCATCGCAGCAGCCCACCTGGCTCCCCCCGCGGTTGGCCCGTCCGGATCCCGGCAGGCACTCAGCGCCCCTTCGCACCTTCCCGGCCCGCCCCAAGGCACCGCCCCCTCGGCTCCGCCCCCGCCGCTCGCCCTCACCTGAGACCGCGGCACCTGCGGGAAGAGGTTGAGCGTGGTGGGCCGCTTGGGTCGGTACGTGTCCCCGCTGCCTGGGCCTTGGCCTTGGCTCTGGCCCTGGCCTCGGGGCGCCGGCTCCTGGCCGGACTCGGCCTTGGGCGGCCCTGCTCCCGGCCGCCGCGCCGCGCGCTCCTCGTCGTCCTCCTCCTCGTCATCCTCGGCGCCGGGAGTGTCCCCCGCCGCGTCGATCAGGTCCATCTGCAGCATCTCAGCCTGCAGCCGGCTCCCCGCGCCGCCGCCGCCGCCCGCAGACAGCAGCCCGGCGCGCGGGGGCTGCGCGGCGCGGACGGAGGGGCGTCAGGGGGCGGGGCCACGCCGGAGGGGCGGGGCCACGCCGGCGGGGGCGGGGCCGAGGCAGCAGCGCACCGCCCCCCGCCGGGCGAGTCCATTCCGCGGCCGCGAGGAGGGGGAGGAGAGGGCCGGGCCGGGGCCGGGGAGGGGGCCGCTCCGCCCCTGCGAGGAGGCGCGAGGCCGCCCCTTCCCCACTCACCCAGCACCTTGGCTGGTCCACCCCTCGCCACTCCCCAGGTACACCCCTCCTGACTCCTAGCACCCTCCCGTTCCCTTGGCAACGGCCGGTGACCTCACCCGGGTTGTAAGCCGAGCCCAGAGTGAAATCATCGCTGTTGCCATGGGAACGAAGGGGTCGCCTAGGAGTTCGGGCCCCACATGGGATTGAAGGGGGGGGCGATTAGTATTTGAAGACAGCCATAAGGAAAAGTGGGAAAACTGAGTCTCAGCCAGGCGAGCAAGACTGGGCCGCAGTGCGGACCGAGGACCTGACAGCGGCCGGAAGAGGGATGCCGAGGGGGAGGGTCAAGCGGGCACTGGGAATCCAGGACTTGGCATCCCCCGCCCTTCCCTGTCTCCTCTCAGCCCAAGGTCCCAGGCCCCCCCTACGTGAGATCACCCCTCAGCTAACCCTGCCGTGATAGTTCCGAGCTAGGTCCGCCTCTGTCACTAACTCCCTGGCACCTTGGACAGATCCCTGACCCCTCTGCCTCTCCCTGGTTGATTGGGTACACTACTACTGCCTCACAGCTTCCCAGAGAGGCGAGGACACTGCAAGTGTGTGTGCAAGTCCCCGGGAGCTTGTCTAAAGCCCTGTGAGGTACACCTCTAGCTACTGCCTCAGGCCCTGGCTAGAGACCTCTTGAAGGCTTTGCTGGTGCACACTGGGGGAGAAGGTGGTGTCAGAATCCAGAACAGGTGTAGGACCTTAGAGAAGCCATGCCAAATCCCTGGCACCACTCCCAAGTCCAGAATAAGTGGGCTCTGCCTCCATCCCCTCCTGGCCTGGCCAGAGGGTTGGGGGTTGGTGTATGGGAACTAGAGTATTATCGTTGCCCTTTGGTTTACTCTTGGCCAGGAGAGCTTACAGAAATCCTGGGGGTGGCAAGAGGTGAACACAGAGGCAAGAACTCTCTCCCCAACTCATACTGCAGCTCTACTAACTCCATGCCTAGCTACCCACCCTCCTGGAGCAGAGAGAAGCACTAGGCTCTAAAACCTAGCCCTGTGCTTTGCCTCTCACTTCCTGGCTAGCTGGCCCCATCTTCTTGTTCTGAAAAGATGTAGTGGAGCTCCCCATCCAATCCAGGCTCCCCAGCTGAGGGTCTGGCAGCATTCAGCTCTTTAAAGACAGGAGAGAGCCATCTTCCCTAGGACTAAGCCAACAGGCCCCAAGCAGCAGCAGTGCTGGGCCAGCCCTCCAGTGGACAGAAGGGGTCTGGGAGGCCAGGAGTATGTGTGGTCTGGCGCAGGTGTGGCCAGTAGCCATGGGAGCTATCCAGCAGTGCCTTGGCCCTTTTTCCTCCCCCAGAGCACTGCAGATCCACCAGACTCCACCCTGCGCTGCCTCAGGCCCTCTGCCAGGGCTGCTCCCGAAAGGGCCTTCCCTTCACTCTGGCCCTCACTGCCACTGTCCTAGATCTTAAACCTCCTGCCCTGTCTCCTTGTGGGCAATTGAAGGAGCTATTTGCTGCCTTAGCCCTGGCAAATTAATTAATTAATTAATTAAATTGTAAAAAATAATTTAAAAAATCCTGATTGAGCACCCCAGACATGCCACGCATCCAAGCACTCAACTAGATGTTTCTTGCATGCTACTTCACTTCACGAGGTGCTGTACCAACCTGAAGCTCCTTTGTAGGCATGGGATGCCCTCACCCTGTCCCTACCAGTCTGCCACCCCACTCCGGGGCTCCCCAGAGCCAGCCCTTACCCGTAAGGACAGGGTGTCTTTGCACTGCAGGCTGATGCCACACTCGTCAGTGATCTCGGAGAGGTCTTCATCTTCAAACTCCTCCAGGCTGATGTCATGGGTGAGCCTGGTGGGGACAAGAAGCCAAAGTTACAATCCAGGGGGGTGAGCCCATGAGCATCTCCCTATTACCTCTTCCAAGGAGCAGCCTTTGGAAGGCAGGTCACAGCCCCCACAGATGGCATCAGGTCCCTCTGCACCAATGGAATGGGTGGCCAACAGTCAAGAAAAGAATTTGGGACTCATGCCAAAAGGCAGTCTCCCAGGGTGGCAGAGGAAGAGGAGGCTCCAGGTTACTCCAGCTCCTCCTGCTGGGAGCTCTCCACCCTGTTGCCAACCAGGAGGTAGTGCCTGGAAGGCCCAATGGGTCAGAGCCTTGACTCTGTCAGAGAAATGTCTCCCAGGGCCAAGGTGACAAGGCCAGTTCATGCAGAGAGAATTCAGAGTTGAGAAGAGACTCCAAGGGATGCCTGGAGTAGGGGGCCCTGTGCAATCCACAGTGACAATACCCAAGGTGCTGGCCGAGAGGCACAGAGGCCTCCGAGGAGTGCTCCAAGCCCCCAGCCCAGGATGGTACATGCCTGGGAGCAGGTGAAGGAAATCTGGTGTCAATGTGGGCATCTACAGCCCACTCCAGGAGAAACTGCCCTCATGCTGTGTTCTTGGCCTCATCCCTCAACCACAAAATCTCGCCTGTGTAAGGACCCTGAACAGGAGGCTGCGCAGATGCAGTCAGGAAGGCTCCAGGCTGGGAGACAAACCAGCCAGAGCACCTGGGCACCGGAACACTAAGCAGCCCCACGGGAACCCGAGGCCAGCTCCCTGCACCCACCTTGGCGTGCAGGGCTGGTCCAGCCACTGCGGTGCCTGCCTGTCCCCTGCACTGCTCCCCCTAACCCCGGCACTCTGCCTGGTTTGGTATGAGTGGGACATTTGGGAAGCTGGGAGGAATGTCTGAGCCTTTCCCCAAAGACAATCAGGAGACTGAGGCACAGGACATGGGAAACCCACTAGCCCAAGGTCACCCAGGAGAGGGGGTGGCCCAGTCCCCAGGGGAACCTAGGAGGTCCACACCCTGCCTCTCACCCCAGTCACACCAAATAGGGACCCTCCTGAGCTCAGTGGTGCTCCCCCCATCCCTCCCGGCCCCCAGCCAGCCCCCACGCCCCCTACCAGCGCTCCCACTGATCCTCCAACCAGCTGTCACTGTCTGGGCTCGAATCCATCTTCAGCACCAGCTGCATGGAGAGCCCTGCCCGGCCAGGGGGCTGCGGGGCCCCAGGGCTGCCCTCTCATGCCCAGAAGAGTGTGGGGGCCAGGGCTCAAGGCAGGGCTAGGGCCTCTGGCCTCCACCGCCTGGGCCTGCCTTCCTGCGTCCTGCCGGCTGCAGAAGCCTGGGGAGCTCATTAAAAATAGATGGGCCGGAGAGGAGGCAGCAGCTGCCGACCCGGGCCCAGCCCCAGCTCTTCCAGCCAGCCCTCAGCGCAGCAGCTTCCTCCCAAGGCCCGCTGCGCCGCCGCCGCCGGTGTCACCGCCTCCCTCACAGATCAGGTTACTGCAATCAATGCCACCGGCTCCACCTGCCCTTCCAATGCCCCTGTTGGGGGCTGGGGTGGCCCCTCTCCCTGGCCCAGGCTTGTAAGCAGATGGCAGAAATCTGGGATGTTCCCCCAAAGCCAGCCTCTGATCTGCTTTAAAGGGCCAGCACCATACCTAGGGTACCAGGTAGAAGATAGGGGGCTTCCAAAACTGCCCAAGAATAAATACCCATCCTTGCTGCCACCTGCTCAGCCCCCAGACGCTATTAGGGAAGCTTCGGTGGGGCAGGCTGTCCCGACCTGACCTGGTTGGGTCTGGGCTGCCTCCCTCCCCAGGCAGGACTCCATCCTTCAGAACCCAGGAGGCACAAGGCCAAGGGCAGGCCAGCGTTTGTACCCCTTGGAGAAGGGCTGGAAGAGTGGCTGGGTGGTACTGAGCCTCCTGTCATTTTGGAGTGACTTTCACAGAACCTGGAGGCCCCTGGAGGGAAGTGCACAGTGGGACTCCTACTGGGGAAAGGTATTCTTTACAGCCTCTCTGATCTGGTCCAAGGACAGTAGGTCCCCAGGGCCATGGAGATGTGGCCACCAACAGTGTGGAGGGGGACACTAGGCTGGGGAGGAGGACCCTGCCCAGAAGCCAGAACAGCCCTCCTCAGACTGGACAGAACAGGGTGGCATTTTGGCCCTGGGACAAGAACTCAGTGGCCAGCATTTGGTGCTGCCTGGAAGGTCACTGGGAAGCCAGGGGTGCATGAGGAGCCCCTGGGACTCAGCCAGCAGTGGGGAGTCAGGAGACACTGGGCATCTGACCTAGAGATGCCCTCAGAAGCCCCTGCCGGTGTCCCCTACATACATCTGTCTCTTCACTGCCAAGCCCTGGTCCAGCACCTGCCTGTGCCTCCCAGATCTCCTCACTGGTCTGCCTGCCTCAGTCTCCCCACACCTGCACCACCCCGCCCCACAGGCCACTATCAGGCAAAGCTGCTGGAAACACCATCGTCCCTCTGGCCCCACACAAACCCTCCAAGGCTCTCTGCTAGGGCTAGCGTCCTGTGTTTGGCATTCAAGGCCCCGGCTCCATAGGTAATTGCCTATTTGCTGATCCATGTCCTCGAGGGTGGGTACTATGCGCCCCCAGTACCAGACCAGGGTGGAGGGAGCACGTGGCAGGCTCTCAAAGTATGCATGCCAGAGGACTGCTCCGTGGAGCCCACTCCCCCAGGAAGCCTTCCCGGCCCTCTCAGGTGTCTGGTGTCACCATCGGCCTGGCCGTAAGGCATTGTGGTAGATGGAGCAGCCAGGGCCTGGCCTCCACCAGAGACACCCCACCCACCCCACACTGCTCCAAAGGTGGATGGCTCACATCCCCCCTTCTGGGTACAGATCAATATATGTCCCTCCCTTTTGGCTCCATCTAGACTGGATGCTCCTGGAAGGCAGAGCTAGCGGGGACTGCCTGCATACACTAGGCGCTCAGTACCTGCTGCCAGATGTCTGTCAAAGGACATCCTCGGTGTCCACCCTCCTCTCAACTGAAGGGTTCAGAGGAGGGCCCACAGGCTCTGGCTCAGATTGGACGGGAGGTGTCTCAGTACGTCTCTGTATCCCCAGCAACCTCGACTACCCACTTCCTTGGGCAGCAGGGCGGGGTGGGGCAGGCCGGGCTGAGTCATCCTTCATGGATGAGGGAACCGGGCTTAACTGGGAATGATGTGCCGGGCACTGGGGGTGTCAGATAGCCTGCGCCCAATCCCTGGCCCCAAGGGGGTGGGGAAGGTGCTATCCCCTCACCCCTTCCCTGAACCAACCCAGGAAACGAGTCCCCAGGGACAGCCCACACTTGGAGTTACAATGTGCTCAATCTATTCAAACACCTTGGTGCCCCTATCCTTATCTTACTTTGGGGTGCTTCTCCTAAGCGGGACAGGCCAACAGAGTGATCCTGGGTCTCCATATCGGGCTTGGAGCAGGAGGCCTGAGGGCAGATCCTGACTGACTCACAAACAAACCTCCGGCCTCTGTGCACCCCCCTTAATCCTCAGCACGACCTTGGGAGGGGCTTCTCGTTCACCGGCTCAAGGAAGAGGAGCTAAGGCTCAGACAGAGGTGCCTTGGGCGTGTTTCCCACACATGAAAGGAGGCTGCCACTCCCTGCCTGAGGGTGCTGGGAGGAGGAGAAGCAAGGGTTTGTTTGTGAGTTGCAGGGTGCAGACTCAGGTTGCAGGGTCACCCTCACCAGGACCCTGCCCTCCCTCTTCTCTAGGCACCGGATATTCTGGGTTTCCCAGTCAGAATCCCCTGGTCCTTCCCACTTATGGATGACAATCATGGGGAAGGAAGGAGAGAGAGGCTTCCTCTTAGTTTTGCCAGATCCACCTTCTTCTTGGAAGCCTATGCCATGCGAGCTGGCCCACACAGCCACCCCTGGCAGGGTGGCCCTCTGCTCTGGGCCAGGAGCCTCCCTGCGAGCAGTGGCTGCTGATCCATCACACCTGCGTGCCCACTCAGGTGGACGATCATCCACGTCAGCACTGTGTCTCTGTGCCTTGAGTTTGGCCTCTGGAGACCCCCCTCCACCTTTGGGGAGTATCCTCAGATCCAAAGCCCCTTCCTGCGCTAACCTCACCTCTCCCCAGATAGGCCCCACCTCCCTTCTGCCAAGCTGCAACCTCCCTCGGTCTGACCATGCCCCGCCCCCCACTCCCCTGCCCACCCGCTGGTCTGCCCTCAAGGCCCTGAGCAGATGTGCCTGGCGCTTCCTAATGTTGAATGTCATGCTCTCCCTTGCTCTGTGCTGTCACATTTCCCCACTGTCCTTGTTCCCTGACAGCAGTCCTAGCCCTTTTTAATTCACCCTTGCATCCCGGGAGCAGCTGAGTTGGAAGCACATGGAAAGCGAGTGCTGTGTGGGGCAGCCCGAGTCGGAGCCAAGCGGCTGGCTGTCTGGAAGCCACTCCTGAGCCTTCCTGTTCCCGCTGTGCTGTAGTGAGGCAAGGATGCCAGCCGAGTGGCTCTGGGTCCCAGCCAGGGTGCCCCATGCGCCTCTCGTGACCCTGCGGTCCAGGTCCCACCTGTCCCTGCAGCCCCAGTGCTGAGCACAGAGCTGGCTCCCAGGGGGTCCTCAGGACACCTGTGGCTCGCTGCTCAACTCCCCGCAGGTTCCCATGGCCCTCTGGCTCCCCTGCAGGCCACTGTCCACGAGGCACCCAAGCCCAAACCAACATCTGAAAGGCAAATCTGAAGCTGTGGTCCTTCCCTGGCTCTGAGGGACAGGGACAAAAATTCTCCCCTATGGCCTGGAGGCTCTGTAGGGCCTCCCCTCTGCTCCAACCTGTATTGTGCCCCCACCCCATGCCCGGCTCTGCACCCTCCAGCACCCATGTGATGCTTCTCTGACCTCTTGGATCCGCCATCTGCCTTACTGCTGGCTCTCCTAGTCCCCCTGGAATGGCTCATTTTTCCTTCGGGTCATGTGACCAGAGGTGGGCTCCCCTGAGAGGCAGTTGGTCCAGAAGGGCAGGATCAGATCTCCCCCATCAACATGTGCGGTGCTGAACAGGTACTTAACAAGTGTTGTGAATGAATGCACCCAAGCATTCCGAGGCCCTCTGAGATGACTGCCTTGGAATCTCTAAGCCAGCCCCCACTCGGACTCAGCTTCCTCTGTCCTCACCCACACCTGGGAGTCTGGAGTTGGAAGTCCAGGCCCTGGGAAGATGGCCCTGGCTGAAATGGTAGTGACCAGGCCTTGTCTCTCGTTCCACACCTGCTCTGGGTGGACACTGGGGACAGGCCAGGTTTGCTCCTTTGGTGTGGAATTCCCTTCTTGACCATGTCCACACTGGCATCAACTCCAAGGAAATGTGAATTCAATCCAAGAAATGAGTCCCAAGGGACAGCCCCCACTTGGGGTCATAACGCCTTTGATTTGTTCAAACACCTTGGTGCCCTTACGTGGAGTGACACCGGGATGCAGCCACTGGACTTTGGGGACACTACTCTGAAGAAATTATCCCACAGGTGGAAAGCCCTTAGCACAAGGAATCTGGCTCCTCATAACAGCAAACAGCAAAACCAGCCGAGGAGCCCCGCACCGGGCGGGCAGTGGCAGGACAGCACGCGTCTTTTGGAACGAACATTATGAAGCTTGTGTGCTAATGTGGAGACTGGCAACTAATAAAATGAGTGAAAGGGCAGATCATGTGACCTCACCAGGATCATCACACACAGGTGGAAACACAACAGGGATGCGTGGTTGTGCGATGTGGTGGGATCTGGGGAGACCCTCTCCATTGCTCTCTTGGCAAGCTTCCAGCACTGCCTCACTCCAGCCCCACCCCAGAGCACGCTCTCCTGGGCAACGTTCCTGGATAGCACACACACCGCGATAGTGTGGGCACTAAATACATGCCTATCACAGGAAGTGCTGCTGGTGGACTGAGGCACTGGAAGCTGCCTGGGAGCAGGCCACCCCTGTGACAGAACGAGACGAGACCCGGGGGGAGGCTCCTACCGGGGACAGGCTGGCATTCTAGAGTGGGGATGGCGGTGGTGACACAATTTGTGGAAACCTTTGGACCCCACACTAGAGCTGGGTTGCAGCCCATTCCCAGGCATCTGGAGACCAACTTTGAAGGCTCTGAGGTCAGAACACAGAGAACCTCCCCGGGGACCTCGGCCTGTGTGAGGCGAGGCAGCCCCTGTCCCACAGCCGAGCCCCATCCGGAGCCTCCACCAAGGCATGGCGGCTACACAGCTGGGGCTGGTGGTCCTCGGCCTGGCTCTGGGGCAGTCTTCCTGCCCAGTCCTCCAGGTAAGGTTTTCCTGAGGCAACAGTGGCCATCTCTATATACAACACTCCTACGGTTTTGACTTCAGCCCGATCCTCCTCCCAGATCCTAAACCAACTGCCTGGTTGAATCCTCCAACTGGATCCCCAGTGATCGCCAATCTGATTTTTTTTTTTTTGGTATTGGGAATTGAACCCAGGTGCATTCAGTCTCCGAGCTACACCCCCAACCCTTTTTATTTTTTATTTTGAAACCAGGTCTCACTAAGTTGCTGACGATCTCACTAAGCTGCTGAGGCTGGCCTTGAACCTGCGATTCTCCTGTCTGTCTCAGCCTCCCAAGTACTGGGATTATAGATATGCACTACTACACCCGGTTCAGTGATCACCAATTTGAAATTCAGCAAGTATCCCTGTGCTATAACCACCCTGCCCGCCAGCTCTATCATCTTCCACTGGACACCTGGCCCCCAAGGAGCCCCGGCAGCATCCTGGATGATCGCCCTGCCTCTCCATATCCCTCCCGCAGTGAGCTACCTCACCCCCCCACATCACTCTTGCCTCCGTCCCCTTGTCCCCATCCCTCCTCATGGCGGATGGCCAGGCTCCCACACTCTTGCTGCCTCCCAGCCGTAGGGATCTTCCTAGAACACCATCTCATGCCATGCGTCGCTCCCTGCCCAGCCCCTTGCTGGCCCCACTGCTTGTCATGTTCCTGTGCGACCCTGCTCTCCTCACTGCCAGACAGGGCGTCACCTGCCCAGCCTCCTGGTCTCCAGCCTTTCACTCACACCCACCCGCCTCCTCTTGGTGATTTTATTTTATATTATTTTATTTCGTATTGAAGATTGAACCCAGGGGCATTCTATATCCGAGCTACAACCTCAACCCTATTTATTTATTTATTTACTATTATTATTATTTTTTTTTT
>PVJS01024375.1:0-19513 GCA_004027185.1 Glis glis
GCGTTCTACCTCCGTGCTACATCCCCGGCCCTATTTTTTTTTATACTTTATTTTGAAACCGGGTCTCACAAAGTTGCAGAGGGCCTCACTAAGGAGAGAGAGAGAGAGAGTGAGAGCGAGCTGAGGCTGGCCGCGAACCCGGATTCTCTGGTCTCCGCCTCCCAAAGTACTGGGATTACATGCATGCGCCACCACGCCCGGCTCAATTTTTTCTTTTTTGGCACTTGTCCTCCTCTCCCCAAATAAAAGATTGACTACAAGGATTAGCACATTTACCTATTAGCTTATTTACCTATTTATTTTTGCATCTCAGAATATTTTTATATTCCTAAAGGCAATATGTGAAAGAAACATTGATGATGTTTTTATGTGAATTGACTAAGTTGCTTATTTGAATTCAAATTTTAACATCTTATTCCCTCTATTGTCCTTAAATGTTGTGGTTCAAGGCTAACTCTGGGCTCTCATCTTAGTCTCTCACTTAGTTTCTTTGTTCCAGTGACTTGAAAATGTGTGTGTAAATTTCAGGTTTCTCCTAGCAATTCCACTTAGATATATTAAGGACATTCTACAAATCCAGAACTCAATTAAATATCTGTTCTGCATATGCTTTGCCTGTTTTTCACAACTATTAACTAGTAGCTATCCATGTATTTGCACAGGATCCAGACCTACAAGTTATTTATATTACTCCTGAATCTTGACCAATATATCTTTAAATCCAGGATAATTTACTTTCTAAACATATGGATATTACCCTGTCCCCACTATTTTCCTTTTTATTTGTTCAATGTGTCTTCTCTGGAGCATTATAATAGTCATCTCTAGATACAGATTATTTTTTGTCTGTAATATATTTTTCAATTTGAATACAGTTTTTATTTTTATTTTTATTTTTTTTGGCACTGGGTATGGAACCCAAGGGCTCTCTGCCTCCATGCTATACCCACAGCCCTTTTTCTTTTCTTTTTTTTCAAAACAGGGTTTTTTGAAGTTGCTGAGGCTGGCCTTGAACCTGCAATCCTCCTGTCTCACCCTCCCATGTACTGGGATTACAGGCATGCACCACCATGCCCAGCTGAATGCAGTTTTTTATTTATTTACTTTTATTTTTATTGGTGCATTGTAGTCCCACATCTTGAAGTTCAGGTGATAGAGGCATACATGCACACAGCACTTCTTGAGTCCTCCCCCAGTTCCCGTCCCATTCCCTCTCCTCCCTACCTTCTTGTGCAAGACACTGATTGACATTGATAAATTCGTGTATATACATCATGTCCATTGAAGTGTTTCCCTCTTCAAGTCTTTCTCTCCCCTCTCGTCTCCCCCAGTTAGGTACCCTCCTTCACTGCACTAAGGTATCTCTTCCTTTGTCTGGAGTCCCTCCTGTGTCCCAATTTCTCTCTAGCTTCCACATATGAAAAAAAAAACATCCGACCTTTCACATTTTGTGACTGACTAATATCACTTAGCATAATATTCTCTAGTTCCACCCATTTCCCTGCAAATGACATAATTTTCTTCTTCCTTATGACTGAGTAGAATTCCATTGTGTGTATATTCCATAATTTTGTAATCCATTCATCTGCTGATGGACACCTAGGCTGGTTCCATTATTTGGCAATTATGAATTGTGCAGCTATAAACATAGATAAGCATGCATTGCTATGGTAGTCTGGTTTCAATTCTTTTGGGTAGATATAGATACCCAGGAGTGGTATAGCTGGGTCATATGAATTCAGTTTTTAATTAAAAGTAAAAATTCAAAATCAAATCTTATCATCCAGCTCTCTTGTTTGGAAACTTACATTTAAAGAAAGATATCTTTATAAGTTAACAAACAAAAAATCCTAATTTTAAAAATAGTTTTAGCTAATACATTTAAAAATTCAAGATACAGCTTGAATGGAGATCTAACAATACTGTCAGGTCAGAAAATGCAATTGTGGTACACAGATAATGCATGTTTTGAAGATCAGCATCTTCCATATTCTACTGTCAGGATCTTTTCTCTTCCAATAGGCTTCATTCTCCTGTTTACAAGTGGCATTAGCAATATAAGCTTATAGTTCTTTATGTTCAAAGGAGAAGAAATAGGAAAATTCTTCTTTCTAAGGACTGAAGTAAAAGATTGGGCTTTGGGTAGGTATGATTTGACTTACCAGGATTGATATAAGCCTCACTTGTGCCAATGTGGAAGGGATGGATTCTTGTGGACTGATAAAGGGGATTTTTAAATGGAAACAGGGCAGTTCCAGAGTTATGGAGAAGAGATTCTAAGAATGTTTAAGGCCCAATGTGGTGGTGCAAGCTTGTATCCCAGTACTTGGGAGGCTGAGACAGAAGGATCACAGGTTTGACGCCAGCCTCAGCAATTTAATGAGGCCCTCAGCAACTATAAGAGACTCTGTTTCTGAATAAAAAATAAAATAGGGTTGGGGCTGTAGCTCAGGGGTAGAATGCCCCTGGGTTCAATCCCCAGCACCAAAAAAAATGTTTATAATAGAAGCCCTGTTTCCCTCACCATCCCCCCTTCTCATTCTCTACCATACTGGCCTTTAAATTAGACTCCAGAGCACTGTATATGGTTTCATTTACTTAATGTTCTCCTGCCCATGTGCTATTTGAGGACTCCTTCTCTTTTAGTTCTTAGCTTAAGTAGACATTCTCCTCTATGGCTTTGACGAGGCCAAGACCCTCTCTTTGCATACATGATGCACTCCTGCTTTCCTACATCGCACTAATACAACTTTAAAATGTTTGTTCACATTAATATTTGGCTAGTGAATATCATCCTCACCAGTATGTAATTCAGATATAGCCAGAGGCTTTGTCTCTCTTTAATTATTCCTGTTTGCCCAATGTGTAACCCATTTGCTGGACCTATTAATTGTATAATAGCTACTTTTAAATGGTGTCATCAGTAAATGAGTGGCTTCAAAATTGTGATTTGAATCCATTCATTTCCACCCACCAAAGCTTTTGCGTGCACTTTAAATGTCTGCCAATTTATTCTATTCAGTATCATTCATCTTCTGAGGCTTAGGGCAAAATAACACAATAATAATTGATTTTGAAGAGCTACCTGTTATATCTCAGCACTGTTCATGGCTGCTTCTTTATTAGATAAAACACTGTCATTATTCTGTTCAGTTTTCCTGGGGTAGATGGAGACCAGGTAAAAAGAAAGAAAGAACAAACCTACCTTTGAGCATTTTTAATAGTCATGTCAGTGAAGAATGCAGATCCTGGCCATTAAAAATGATCCATATTCATTTGGACAAATTATGTAAAATAAAACTATGAAAAAGCTGATTTTTATAAGTAAAATTATTAACAAGTCTATGAAGAAAAATAGAAATCAGCACTAGTAGAAAAATATTCTGATTAGGTGCCCTACTCCTGCCTTTTTTTTTAAGGAGCCTCCAATCAGTAATTTTAAAATTAACAATAATCAACAACTGAGTCCTTTCATTTTTAGGTACACATCAAATGGTTTCTATTATTAACTCACACTAAAAAAATAGAACTACAAAAACTATTTTAAAAATGTGTATTGCATGCTGTCATATTAAAAGTATAGTAGAAAGTGTAAAGAAATTACAGTTGGCTAAAATTTCCTAAGATGATTGAACATAGCACCAGAGGGCTACTTCCACATTCACATAAAGAGCTTACATTTTGATTACTATATATTTAAATAGCATTTAACAAATAAAATAGTATGATTATTGATATAAAAGGGCACAACTCACTGAATAAATGTTGTAGTTGCTGAAAGTTAGTGTGATTACAAATCTATGGCCAATGTCACTTTTATATAAAAGTTGTTAAACATATAGAAAAATCTCCACAGCATATGCAGAAGATTATGTTCATGTGAGATCCATATTTCCTCAGGCCACCTGGTCCCTTAAGGTTCAGATCATAAATGCACATGCTGTTACTATTTTTATCTATGGTCTTCCTCTCCTTGAAAACTTTCTGTAACAACAGGACTGGAATTGCTGGTGACTTTGTGGTAGAGATATGCTGATAATCTCCCTTTGTTCTGTTGAGGGTATGGAGAAAATGATGCCACCCTAAGTTTTAAAGGGAGAATTCGACTGAAAATCTGTATTTTAGAGGATGAGGATTACAGGGCATGGGCATTCCAGGAATATGATATGTGCAAACAGTGATATACATTGAAGCAAAGCACAAGCTTTTTTTAATACATTACTAAGTATGCAGTGTGAACTATAGAAAAAGCCACATTCTGCAGTCATGCATAACTTATAAAAACAGTGAGCATGCTCTCAACAGGGAATCGGCTTGTGTTTTATAGCACTCTAAAATGCTTGGCAGTGTAGCTGTCAAGGAATAAGACTGCTAGTCTATGTCAAGTCAAGGAATAAGACTGCAGACAGGAAAACTAGTTCAGGGGCACTTTTAATGATCCAGGTGAGAACTGAAATAAAATAGTTATCATTGGGTTGGGGAAAAATAGAAGGCTTTGTAAGAGGAAACCTCAGTAGAAGATTTGAATTAATTTTACTTTTGTCAAATTCATTTTTCAGAATAGAACACCCAATTATTGGTTTAGGCAATTAAGTGCATTGTTGTATTTAAGTATAAAGAGTAGAGATATAATTATGTAATTCCAGGAAAAGTTATAGTTGTTTACTAAAATCTATAGGTACATAGAGATTTTAGAAGGCATTTATTGTGTGGCTTATGAATTCAGACTTATACTTTTATAAATGCACCAGGTATAAATATTTTGAATGACCATATTCTACAATGAACAAAAACAAACATACATAAAAACCAAGAAATTCTACGTAACACTTATTTGTTTAATTGTGTTTGTGGTTATAACACTGTGTTTTTCCTTATTCAATTAAGATAGATTCCATATACTATTTATTCATTTGTTTTGTCTTAGAGTTAGATCACAATAACCGATACACTCAAAGTTGTCATTAAATGGTAGCAAAATATAAGGTCACAAAAAAGGAAAAAATAAGTGAACTAAGCAGAAAAACATGTGGAGAAAATTGGAATTGTACTTCAGTACCTCTAAGTCCCCAAAGTTCTCATTTTCTCCATGCCAAATCATAAGTGTTCTCAAATGGCATGTTCTCTTTCTGAATTGGGCATTTTGCTAAAGTGTACAATTTGGCACTTGCTTTTGACCCTTAAGAATACTGAAAAGAATAGATTTGAGGTCATTGCTTTAGCTTACCTCACAGAACCTTTGGCTTTGAGGATTTTCTTTTCAAATGTGGAAAGTCTTATGAAATAGCCTCACAGGGGATGGAGAGTCTTTTGTGTTCTCCAACTAATCAGTTCTGTCCCTGTAAAAGGATGTTCCCAGAGGAGCTGGATTTCACTGTCATTGTTAGAAGGTGTGATTGCCTTGGTATTTGAAAGTTATTTTCATGAGGTCCTTGGGTACTCCTCTTCAATCTCTCGAATGAGAAAATTCTCCCTTTAGGGTTCCCACGTATCAAGGTGACGAAAGAGCTGTACAGAGAGCTTTGTTTTTGAGGGACATATAGATGCACCTTTAAAACCTCACGCTCTCATGCCTCATTCTACAAAGCACATTATCATATTGATACCAAGCAATTTGCTCAAGGTCACACATTTGTCATAAGAAATAATGAAAATAATATTCAGCCTGCTCCTCCTCCAGGGCCCAAAGCCTTTCCATTATACTTGGCTACCTTGACTTTATTGTGTGTAACATTATTTTCATGTGCAACACAAAATTAATGGGTTTAAGAGGTCTTATTTGAAAATTCCTATTGCTTTAGCACCCTCTTAAAAATTAACATTGATCATTACTATGTTAAAATCTAGTAATCCCCTGAGGACACTGCTTGTCACATAACTCTTCCAAAGTATAGTGTGGGTTTTTTATTGTTCTTTTGGTTGTTTTCTTTTCTTTGTCTTTCATACCATGGTCTATATTTGGAGTTAGCATCCTCCTATTTCTTGCTCCAAAGTCATTCTTCTTATCTTCTCTATGAATATTCATACTGTGTTTACTCATCAGTGTGTATATGCGACCTTCCAGTCCTACCTCTTGAGTTAGCTACATACTACAATTATTTTTTAAATTCAGTATCCAGTAAGGTAATAGTTCCAAAAATCTAGCCTTTTGGTTGTTTTTCCCCAATGATATTTTTCTCTAACTGACCTCAGCGGCACATGGTCATTATTCAGTGTTGGTTATTACCTCTCACTCTAGCCTCTCCACTCAGTGTCAAGCATCCGTTTGCTGCCCTACTTCATTCTTTCCTGTATATCAACTTCTGTAATATATACACATTGAGACTTAGAATACATTGGAAGCTACTACACAGTTGCTCTCTCCCATCCCCATTGTCCTCCCTTCCTTCTTCTAAAACTAGGATCCCCTTCTTCATGACGATGTGTGAAACACATTTATTCTTCTTTTACTATATGGATATCACCAGAAAAAACAAAACCCTGTTTGTATTGTACTCCACCTGTTTTGTGCCAGAGCCCATGCAACAGCTGGTAGAGGTTAGAGAGATATCTACAACCATGTTATTCAATCTTCTTTCAAAATTATGATAATGAGCATCACCGAGGGCCTAGTGTTGCTATCTAGTCCCATGTTTTTATTCTCTTTCTGTGAAATTTCTTTATCATCTCTTTCTTTTTCTTTCTTCCTTCTTTTTTTTTTTGTATTGGGGATTGAAACCAGGAACATTCTACCTCCGAACTACACCCCCAGCCCTTTATATTTATTAATTTTTATTTTGAAACAGTGTCTAAGTTGCTGAGGGTCTAGCTAAGTTGCTGAGGCTGGTTTTAAACTTGTGATTCTCCTATTTCAGCCTCCCAAGTACTAGGATTACAGATTTGTATCATTGTGCCCTGCTATCTCCTTTCTTATTATGACATTCAACTGATGACCTTTCTTTCTACTTTAAAAATTATACATGAAATAGAAATGAAAATATTCACATGAAATTCACCCCACCTACTTAAATCCATGCCCATAGATTCTGCCTTTATTCCTGCTCCTGTGTATAAACTACCAAGCTCTTTATTAGCCAGCCCCTCTGCTTGAGCACCAGAGCCCATTTCCCCCATCTTGGTTAGGGGTTAGCTCCCTTAATTCTTCTCCAAATCTCATAACAGTATTTTCAGTATCTGTTGAATCATTCCCATTACAAACCTTTTATTATACACCCCATCCAGCTACTGCCATATTTTTCCTTTAATAACAAATGTCTTCCAAAGTTGATTTATGCCTAACCATTTCAAATCCTTTCTTGCTCTTTTATTGAATCTTATAACTTCACAAAAGAGCTCTTTTCAAAACCAAAAAGTGGACTTCATATTAATAAATGAAATGTGCAATAGTAAATTTAAAGTACATATTGACTTTGGTCTTAGCTAGTCAGTCTGAACAATTTGGTGCAGTCAGTCACATCCCCTCCCTGATGCACTTTTTCCTCATTGATTTCCAAGGCTCCACATGTCACTGGTTTTACTCTCACCTCTCCTTGGGAGTTTCAGTGACTGTTGCTGACCTGGAACAGTGAGAATGCCCCCACTCTTAGTCCTGGGATCTTTCCCAGTAAAAATCTACATTTATTCTCCAGCCACAGTGATGACAACATACAGACAAAAGCCTTTTAAATACTCTCCATAAACTGACAACATTTGGATTTATATTTCAAGTCGGGACCTTTTTCCCAAGAACTTCAAACTCAATATTTGGGTATTTATCCACATGGATTTACACATTTAGTATGCATTTTAACTACACGTACTCAAAACTAAAACCATGAGCGGGGATTGAACCCAGGGGCGTTCTACCTCCGCGCTACACCCCCGGCCCTATTTTTTTTATACTTTATTTTGAAACCGGGTCTCACGAAGTTGCGGAGGGCCTCACTAGGTAGAGAGAGAGAGAGAGACTGGAAGAGAGAGAGAGAGAGAGCTGAGGCTGGCCGCGAACCCGGATCCTCCGGTCTCTACCTCCCAAAGTACTGGGATTACAAGCATGGGCCACCAGGCCCGGCAAATCTTTTCTTTTTTTTTTGTGTGGTACCGGGGATTGAACCCAGGGGCATTCTACCTCCGAGTTACACCCCAGCCCTATTTTTTATTCTTTATTTTGAAACAGGGTCTCACTAAGTTGCAGAGGGTCTCACTAAGTAGCTGACACTGGCCGCGAACCCGGATCCTCCTGTCTCAGCCTCCCAAGTACTGTGATTACAAATGTGCGCCACCACGCCCGGCTGTTATTGAATCTATACATTGAATCTATACATGCATAGAAGTTGATTGTGTGTATATGTATATATTTATATATATATCTACATTGATATCTCTCTACACACACACACATACACACACAAAATCAGAATACATATATTCTTATTACATATATCAGAATACATATATTTTGGTACACAAAATACTACCACCTTCCATGGATATTCATTTTCTAATCTCCATAAATTGTTGCTATGTTACCTTATATGGCCAAAGGAATTTGCCATGTCTGATTAAGTTAAGGGCCTTGTGATGGGGAGATTTTCTTGGATTTTCCAGGTCAGCCCAAGGTAATCCTCAGAGTTCTCATAAGACACAGACTGAGAAAACAACTGTTGAAGAAAAGGTCAAAAAGATTCAGCTACAGGCCATAAAATGTGAGTAGCTTTTTGAGGCTGAAAAAGGCGAGGATCAGATTTTCCCTTAGATCCTTAAGAAGGAGCACAGCTCGGCAGCATTTTGATTTTGACCGTGACAGTCCCCTTTTAGATTTCTGACCCACAGACCTGGGCGATCCTGTAGTAATGTGATGCAGGAATACTAGGAACTTAATAGAGATTTGTTATCTTTATCATCTATTCATACCTATTCATCTAATCTAGACTTATTCACAATTATCAACAATTATCACTTAATACATGTCTTCACTGGTCTATTTTACAAATGTTGATTTTTTTTCATGTGTTGTAGAACAATGTAGTAATCTCATGAAAGAGGCCATATTATGATGCCCATTATACAGATGCTCAAACAAAGGAAAAGAGAGATAAAGTAACCTTCCTGAAATCACACAATGGGTCAGTCCTTTCTCTTGAATAAACTGTATTACTCAGCTTTTTTGTTGCTTTGAACAAAATACCTGACAAGAATGACTTAGAAGAGAAAAACTTGTTTTTTTTTTGTTTCTGTTTTTGTTTGTTTGTGTTTTTTTTTTGGCTCAAAGTTTCAGAGGGTCAGTCCACGGTCAGCTGGATCCTGCTGTCAGGGCATGTGGAGGAAGACTGCTGAGCTCATGGCATTTGGGAAGCAGAGAGATGGAAACAGTCACCAAGGCCATTCCCCACCCCCAGCTGCTCCAGTAACCTACCTCCTCCACCCGTGCCCCACTTACCTATAATTACGAACCAATAAATCCACACAAATTATTAATCTAACAAATGGGTTACTTCACTGATGATGTTAGAGCCCTCATGGTTGAATTATTTCACCTCTGAGCATCATTGCTTTGCCCCCCACATGAGCCTTTCTGGGGAACATTCCGTAGCCAACCCTAATGTAGACCGTCATGGTTAATCTTCCCAATGATGTTTTCACCAGCTCTGCTGGATCCCTTTGATGATGTGTCCTCAGTCATCTAATTGGCAGACTCCTTATAATTCTCATCTCAATTTAGCTATAAATTCTTTTCCTGATGAAAATGATCTACACTTCTATTCTTCTTCTGTCCAATTTTAGTTGCACCCTAGCGTTTATTACTAGCTGGCATTAGTTTTGAATTTTTTGAATGTTTTGTTTTCCTGCCCTAAAATTCAGTGGCATGGCAGGGCATGGTGGGGTATGCCTGTAATCCAGAAACTTGGGAGGCTGAGCCAGGAGGATCCCAGGTTTGAGGGCAGCCTTCTCAAGGTGGTGAGACTCTCAGCAACCTAGTGAGACCCTGTTTCAAAACAAAAAGGGCTGGAGGTGGAGCTCAGAAGTAGAATGTCCTTGGATTCTATCTCTAGTAACACACACACACACACACTCACACACACACACACACACACACACACACAGAATTCAATGGTATGAAAACAGCCCTTTTTTGCATCTTTTTACTTTACGTTTGCTAACTTTGACATATAGTAAGAACTCTGAAGTTGGAGTTTACACATTTATTTTTGGTGGCATCTGACTCTCAGCTTTTTATTTATTCTTGACAAATGTTTATTCTTTAATGTCCCCTTAAGGATGGCTCTGAAGGTAAGTGAATATGAAAAACTATGTATATATCTTGTATAACAAGATAAATATATAGGTATAATTAAATGGAACTACTTTTCACAGTGATCTTATTGAAAATGCTGACTTCAATTATAAAATGGTTATTATAAATAACCAAAACATAGAATTAGTGATAATCCTGTCACTAAGTATAATGTAAAGCACACATGTATTTATTTGCTTTTCAAAGCTCATTCATTAGAAACATGCTATGCACTAGTAAAGCACTTAATTAGGCAATATGATTCTAACAATAACATATTAACTACCTGAGTGAAATATATTTTTGTGTTTAGACCAAAGTAGAAGCAATTACAATCCAAACAGATTTGTGTTACAAAAAGTAATATTTTAGGAGTACATAGTAGAGACAAAGACATTTTTAAGAGGAAATGAGTTTGGAGTTACAGCCTGAAAAAGAATAATTAAGAGTCAATCTACTAAATATCAAGGAAAAAAATAAAAGGTATGCTGTGGGAAGGAAAGTGCTCTGGTCAGGGAGAAAATGATGTATTTGCACATGACTGGAGCTTAACCGACAGGAGACCCTCCAGAGATGGATGTAAGCAGTAAGCACAACTATGATTGAGGGTGTTGTCTTACAGGGTTTTTTTCTTATCATTTCTTATCATTTATAACAATTATAACAAGATGTGCTCAATAATGGTCACTTAAATTTCTGGCTCACTGATATTGTCTTTGGTATTTATGATTTTATCATAATAGGAAATGTCTCAACCATATGATTTTAAATATTGTTTCTTCCCCATTCTTTTCCTCCTGTTTTCTGAAATTCCATGTATATCTTTTAAACTGCTGAGGCTGGCTGCGAACCTGCGATCCTCCTGTCTCAGCTTCCCAAGTACTGGGATTACAAGCGTGCGCCACCACACCCGGCTTCCATGTATATCTTTTAGATCTTCCCAATTAACCTCTTGTATATATTACTCTTACTTCCGTATTTTCTATTATTTTTTCCCTCTGTATTTCACCTGGGTTTTTTTTTTTCTGACTCATGTTAAAATTTTCAAGTTTTCTATTTAACTTGGATTAATTGTATTAAAATATCTACTGTGTTCTTTGTGTGTGTGTGCAGTTAGTACTGGGGATTGAGAACCCAGAGGCATTCTCCTCCATGCTACACCCCCAGCTCTTATTTATTTACTTATTTATCTTTGAAAAAGGGTCTTGTTTGGTTGCTGAGATTCCCACTACATTGCTGGGACTGTCTTAAAACCTCTTGCCTCAGGACTCCCAAGTACTAGTATCACAGGTGCACACCACCACAACTAGCTATTAGATTTTTTTTAAGTTAGATTGTCATATAATATATAGGATTTCCATTTGGTTTGTTTTAAATCTATAACTAAATTTGTTAATCTTGAGCATACATAAGATAGTTACTTCATAGTTATTTATTTATGATAACTTCATCAAAAGGACTTTTATCTCTCTATTTTGCCTTTTGTTTATTTTTAAGTTTTTATTTATACTCATAGTGCCTCATCTCCATGACTTTCTCTATACCTTGTAATTAAATGCTAGGTATTATTTATATATAATATACAAATGGTATAAGAATGTGATATTGTATTCTTCCACAGTTTATGTTTTGCTTTTGACATAAGGATTGGGATACTACCGATTCAAAATTATCTTAATTCAAATTTATGCTTGAAATGATTCCAAATGCATTTATTCCCTGAACTTGCCATTGAGTTTCAGCTCAGCTTTACTCTTATGTCTTAGCGCTTTTGTTTCAACATATGGTTGGTATTGTTCTGATGCTTTAGTCTCCAGACTTCAAGAGTAGTCCTCTACCCCCCCCAAGAAATAAAAATTTGATTAATAAACATTTGAGACATCTCTTTGATAAAGCATCTTGTTATATCTCTGATAACTCCAGTATATATATATATATATATATTTGGGGGTGGGGCTGGCTTTCATTTTCTGCAGAAGAAAGTCTTTTCTGAGTTATCTAAACCCTATATGCCTTGTCAAATTCTCGACCATAATTTCTTTAATAATTTTTAATAACTTGAATGAAAGTCAGACTATAGGCTCTTATTAAACTTCATTCTGAATTCTGAGGTTGTTTGAGAAAAATATTAACTGGCAGCAGCCCTGATGCAGTCACTCATCTTTTCATTCAAATGTATGATTTGCCTCACAGAAACACACACATAAAAAAAATGTGAAGAGGGTTAAAGGTGCAGTTTCAGAAAGACATTGTATTTTGTGTCTCCAAAAAATTATAGTCTTGGGGGTGATACAAGTAAAATATTTATAATAAAATATGATGGAGGCAAAGGTAAAATACTTAACAATTATACATAGACAAGGCTGCTAGCCAGGATTTGGGGAAACATGGTTAGAAAAGCGTATTTTCTTTGTTGGAAAAATTTCTTGAGTAACCCCTGAACAAATTCCAACACCAAGGTAGAGCCTTCTATTATATAATTTCATCAAATATTGTCAGTCACAATGTATTTTCTTTATTCTAGTCCATTCACTATTTTGCAGTAGTTGTGGTTACCACTAATATCCACTTATTATTGATTAAAGGATTTCCTGACATTTTCTTTTCTTTTAACTATAATTAGCCAACAATGAGATTTTTCATATATTCTTTATCAACATAGTTTCATATTTGATTGGATGCTATATGAAGTCACATATTTTTTGTGTCTGGTACTGAAGTTGGATCCAGGGGTTCTATCTCTGAGCTACACCACCAGCCTTATTTTTATTTTGAAACGGGGTCCTCACTAAGTTGCTGAGGATCTCTGGAAATTGTTGAAGCTGTCCTTGAACCTGCTATCCTCCTATCTCAGCCTTCCAATTACTGGCATGTGCCATCACTCCCGGCATATACTATTGTATTAAACAGTTTTTGGACAGACAAGATTCTACAAAGACTTATACTAGACCATTGCACTGTTTAATGCATAGGTTTGATTGTGAAATTATCATAAATGGAAATGAATTATTGTTACAGACCATCAAGGATAAAGTTTCTGAAGTTAATTGGAGACCATCTTAGCAAAGCACACAGTGATCTATAGAGAGGAGAATTCCTGCACACATGATTGTCTCAAGGTCCCGATATCAGAAATGAGCCCAGATGGACATTCCTCCTTGTACTGTGTCCTTGATGTATGCTGAGAATTGTTTTAGATTACAAGTTGTTTCTGTGTATCCTGAGTTTTGCACTAACAGATGCTTTGTTTAAACTTATCAATAAAACAGGCTTCTGTGAGAAAACTTTCAGAAGTAGAGAGGAAGTTCTCTGCCCTTCTCCCCAGCTGCCCCTAAAGAAACTCAATTTCATTTTTGACTCCGAGTCTTCACATAAGGACATATAAAGCCTGAAGTGTCTGCAGCTATTTTTTATTGGTGTGTTATAATCATATCTTGATGAATTTCAGGGTGATAGAGGCATATATGCACACAACACTCATTGAGCCCACCCTTAGTTCCCACCCCATTCCGTCTTTCTCCCCACCTTCCCATGCTCGCAACAGTGATTGGCCTTGGTAAGTTTGTGTATGTACATCATGTTCATTGATGTATTTCCCTCTTCAAGTCTTCTTACCCCATCCTATCTCCCTCTTAGTTAGGTCCCCTCCTTCACTCCTCTAAGGTTTCGCCTTTGTCTGGAGTCCCTCCTGTGTCCCAATTTATCCCTAGCTTCTGCATATGAGGGAGAACCTCTGTCCCTTCATTTTTTGTGATTGACTAATCTCACTTAGCATAATATTCTCCAATTCCATCCACTTCCCAGACAAAAGATCAGCAAAGATGTCTCAGATCTAAAAGAACACCATAAACCAAATGGACCTACCAGACACATACAGAATATTCCATCCATCTACAGCTGAATACACATTCTTTTCATCTGCTCATGGAAATTTCTCCAAAATACAGCGTATCCTGGGTCACAAAGCAAGCACTAGCAAATTTAAAAAATGTGACATAATTCCCTGCATATTTTCAGATAATAATGGAATGATATTAGAAATCAACAATAAGAAGACTCAGAGAAATTTCATAAATACATGGAGACTAAATACCACACTGATGAATGAGGGATGGACCATAGAAGAAATAAGGGGAAAAATTCCTAGAAACATATAAAAATAGAGACAAAACATATCAAAATCTCTGAGACACTTTGAAGGCAGTATTAAGAGGAAAATTCATAGCACTTAGTGCTCATATAAGAAAAAAAGAAAATCACCAAATAAACAACCTAATGGCACTTCTGAAAGCCCTTGAGAAGAAGGAACATCTAATTCCAAAGCCAGTTGAAGACAGGGAATCATTAAAATCAGAGCAGAAATCAATGAAGTAGAGAACAATACAAAATATCAAAAAAACAAAAGCTGGTTTCTCTTTCTTTTGGTTAGCCAACCTAACCAAAAGAAAGAGAATCAACCCAAATTACTAAAATAAGAGATGAAAAAGGTGATATTACCTTAGACAGCATGAAAATCCAGAGAATCATCAGAAACTACTTTGAAAAACTATACTCCAACAAAATGGAAAATGTAGAAAAAATGAACAAATTTCTAGACACACAATCTTCCTAAATTGAATCAAGAAGATTTAGAAAATTTAAACCAACCAATAGCAATCAAAGAGATTGAAATGACAATAAAGAACTTACCATTAAGGAAAAGTCCAGGTTCAGATGACTTCCCAGCCAAATTTCATAAAACCTTTATAGAAGATCTAATCCCAATACTTCTCAATCTATTCCATAAAATACAAAGAGAAGGAACTTTCCCAAACACATTCTATGAAGTCAACATCACATTAATACCAAAGCCAAATAAAGACAACTCAAGAAAAGAAAACTACAGGCCAATACTGTTGATGAAGTTAGATGCAAAACTTCTAAACAAAATACTAATGACACACATTCAAAACCACATCCAGAAAATTATATACCACAACCAAGTTGGGTTCATCCCAGGAAGACAAGGTAGATTCAACATACAAGAAAGAACAATCCATTTAATTCACCACATAAGCAGAACAAAGGACAAAAATCACATGGTCATTTCAACAGACACTGAAAAAGCATTCAACCCATTCATGCTAAAAACACTGCAGAGAATCAGAATAGAAGGAACTTACCTCAATATCTAAAGACAATATACAATAAACCCACAGCGAACATCATGTTGAATGGGAAAAAAAAAACTATGAGAATTCCCTTTGAAATCAGGAACAAGACAAGGATGCCCACTATCACTACTCCTTTTCAATATAGTACTCAAAACTCCAGTCAGAACAATAAGGCAAGAGAAGGAAATCAAAGAATACAAATAGGAAAAGAAGAACTGAAACTATCTCTATTTACAGATGACATGATCTTATACTTAGAAGACCTAATGAATGCAACCAAAAGACTTTTAAAACTAGTTAACAAATTCAGCAAAGTGTCTGGGTACAAAAATCAATCTACAAACTCAGAAGCTTTTCTATATGGCAACCATAAAGCCACTGAAAAAGCAATCCAGAAGACATTTCCTCTTACAACAACCTCAAAAACAATAAAATACTTGGGAATAAACTTAACCAAGGAGGTAGAAGACCTCTACAATGAAAATTATAAAACATTAAAGAAAGAAATGCTCTTGGATTGACAGAATAAATACCATCAAAATGGATGTCCTTCCAAAAGTGATCTACAGATTCCATGCAATCCCCATTAAAATGCCATGGTTATTCTTAACAGATCTAGAAAATTTGGTCCTTAAATTCATATGGAACAACAAAAAACCCAGAATAGCCAAAATAGTTCTCAGCAATAAGAATCATGCAGGAGGGATCACAGTACCTGACTTCAAACTATAACACAGAGCCATAGTAATAAAAACAGCATGGTATTGGCACAAAAGCAGACACATAGACCAACAGAGCAGAATAGGAAACTCAGAAACAAATCCACACACTTACAGCCAATTGAATTGGAATTTTAGATGAAACATCTACTTATGACTGTCCATGTTTCTACCACAAAAATCTCATAGACGCGAACATCACTATGGCAATTCAGCTATCACAAAATTTACTGCAGGCAACAAGAAAAATATTATCACACCATACCCATTTTATAGCATCTAACAAAACAAAAGTCTAAACTCAAAGTACTTTTGATTAGGAACCATGATTTCTAAAATGGCTTGAATTACAGTTAAATGTCTCCATTTTCTCTCTGCATAAGGAATGAGGCATCCAGTATAACCTTAGCTTGCTTTTTCACTTCTTAGTGAATTTTGATGCTATGAGTTTGAAATTGCTATAGAATAGTCATTTGTTTTTCTTCCAGCTCAGTATTAGAATATTTTCACATTTATTGCAGGGATGATCCTGATTTTAGTTGTCTTTTTCCTAAATAGCATATGTTTAAAATTTATACAGTTCAGTTTAATCAAAATATGTAAAATACAAACTAAATTTGAAGTTATGTATTCTTTCACAAATGGCATTCATAATCCCGATTTGCTCGTGGGTGTCTTAGTTCTCTAAACTATTACTGAGCCTGTCTTTGCAACATGGTTATAATATAGTTGTGTACATTTATAAATAGTGAAAAACTTCTTGTTTAAACATCACCCTTTCTAACACTACTGTGTCTCAATAACTAAACTGGTGACATAAATGTCTGTATTTTAGTTTAAATTGTACTTTCTTACAAAATTCACAATATTTTACAGCTCAAATGTTATTAAATCTTATAATAATTTCCTATAACAGTCTTATCTTCCCCTTCTGTCTCTCTCTAAAAAGCAACTATTTGAACAATTTTAGTCTTTTCCCTGTATTTACAAATCTTTTTTTTATTTCTTCACAAATAATGCACTCTGTTATTCTTTGATTAATCCATTTTATACATTACCTATTGATTTCCTATAATGATAGAAAATAATATAGGTCTCTTACTTTTCTGGTCACTTTGCTACAAAACACCCACTCGTTTTTCCTTCTTTTTTCTTATATAATCTTTTATGCTTATAAAGCATTGTCAGAATCTTCCTTAGAAAGGATGAAAATGGGTACACTCTTAGTTAAGAGTCCTCAAAAATGCTATACACTGTTAATCCCAAAGCACTTTCATATTGCCTTTTCCTTTACCCTAGAATATTTTTATCATAGGAAGCCCTGCCTTGCTTCCTTTCCTCCTTCATATCCCCAAAGTTTACCTTAGTTAAGCAATATCCACTGGCACGCTGTGGAAATCATTGACACAATAGTCACACAACATTCTTTTCTCTGATGATTTGTTTTTGTTATTCACTTTAACATTTTAAACTGTGCCACATAGTGTACATGTTACTTATTTATCCTACTCATTACTTGTTTCACTGCACTAAATAATAAGTTTCATGAAAGGAGAATTTGATTTGAGGTTTTGTTTCCACTATTTCATCCCTGGTGCACAGAAAAATCCCTAGTATAAATGCAGCATCTAATATCATTCATGGCTGACACACAAGATGAATGGAAAAATGGATTTAAGGTTTTCATTGTCTGAGCTAGATATTTTTTCAGATACTGGAGAATTTTCTAGAATGCTTCCGTTGATTATTTCCTCCTACATGTATCTGTTCTTTATTTGGATTTGAACTTCTTTTCAGGTCTTTTATTGTTTTCCTCTTTCATGTTTTATTTTCTATTTCTTTTTTAAGTCATTAAAAACATTCTAGGTTTTTTTTTCTCAATTCCATCCATTTTTTAATGACATTTTCACTTCTGCTTTCAAATTTGGGGCTTTTCATTAGAGACTTCTTTGAAAATTCCTTTATTTTAAGGAGGAAGTTCTTTGTCTTATCTCTATAAAATATTAATGATAAATGTGTTGACATTTTCACCTTCTATGTATTTTTTTTCCTCCAATATTTCTTTATTCAGCTGATTTTAGTCTGTAGTTGTTTTCCTGTGTTTAGGAACAGGGAATAAGTTGCTGACTGCAAATTCCCAGGGCTTTAATTGAGCAGCATCAACTTGGAGTTTTGCTACAGACTTCACTGGGGAATCCTGATGTGAGTTTCTTTTGGTCTTCTGGGTCAGTCTGCTTCTTCAGAAAGTACTCTGCCAATATTCCGCCTGGGAGTCAGAGAGGGGGAGTGAGTGAAGATGTTTGAAATCTCAGAATTCGATATGTGGACTCAATTATTTCCACACAGGACTCAAGTTTGCAACAACTATTGTTGTCTCCTAGTCCAGGGACTCTGTGTTGCCCTTTACAGAGAGTAAACCTTCCATCTACCAGGCTGCTAGTACATCTAGATATTTAAATATTCATAAGTATCTTTTAACCTATTCTTATTTTGGCATACCTTTCCCATAGCTGTTCCTGTTGAGGCTTTTATGTTTTACATCATGGAGCTTGGCTTTCTTGACTGCCAGCTAAGGATTTGACTGTTGAGGGCTTAGTCAATCATGCAAACCTATCTACTTCCTAATTTTATTATATTCATGTTCATCCATGTTCATCCATCTTTGTGTGTGTGTGTGTGTGTGTGTGTGCATTTCAAACCATTTTAGAGTTTTGAGAGGGAGCAAAATTAGATATATGTATTCAATTAGAAGCTATTTATTCTTTCTTAATTGTATCTAGATCAAACTAGCATTTTTTGCCATGCTTGGACACCCAAGAGAGTACTCCTTAGCACAAAAATATAAAATGGATTATTTGCTCTTTAGTTCAAATTTATTAGGTTAACAAAGTAAAAAATACCACCATGCCTTTTTGAGAGCAGCAGCAAGTAACCGTGCTATGGGGATTAGTTAAGCACTAAAGTTTATGACAGTTCTCATCATTTCAAATACAACATGTTGTATAACTGCAATATTTAATCTGTCTTTTTTATTTTCAGGAAACCATTCTGAATAAATATATTTTTCACCACATAAAAGTGTTGTCCTGGATAAAATTGCTGTTTACACAATATTCTTCAGCAATTAATTATATAGATTTTTACCCATTATGTGTCTCTACAGGGAAAGTCCCTGGTGCAGAACATTAAGAACTTTCATGCACAAGATTTATTTTCCTTAATAAAATGTGTGCAGCTGCATCAAATTTTAACCTTTGGAGATTTTTGAATTAATGGCTTATAGTAGATATTAAAAACTGTGTTCTAAACCCTGAAGGTTCTCACAGGTATTTGTTCAGAGCTCCATCCCATTTTGTTAGAAAAGTAAA
>PVJS01024376.1:0-28755 GCA_004027185.1 Glis glis
CTCACTAAGGAGAGAGAGAGAGAGAGAGAGAGAGAGAGAGAGGGAGAGAGAGAGAGAGCGAGCTGAGGCTGGCCGCGAACCCGGATCCTCCGGTCTCCGCCTCCCAAAGTACTGGGATTACAAGCGTGCGCCACCACGCCCGGCTAGCTTTGTTCTTTATGGCTGAGTAAAATCCCATCGCGTGGACATCCGGCCGCCGCTTCATCCGTTCATCCGTTGACGCACACCTGCGTTGACTCCATCACCGGGCTCTTGGGCTGCTATAAACATGGATGCGCATGGAGAACCAATAAACGGGATGGCGTCCAATAGAAAAGCTTCCATGCAGCAAAGGAAAGAAGCGAGCGTGTGGAGAGCGAGCCCCGGGGCGGGAGCGGGTCTTTGCCAGCTCCTCCTCCGACAGAGGACTAATATCTAGAATATAAATGTGGCCTTGATGCCTGCTGCAGGCTCGCCTGCCAACCTGAGCGCCGCTGAGCTTGGGGAGGACGCTGCTTTCCATACAGCATCGTTGTCATCATCAGATCCCCTCGGATGTTGTCACAACTTGTCCACAAATACCTCACCTTTGTTTCAGCTGAGTCACGTAAGAAGCGATGACCCTCTAAGGATGTGTTCCAGGAAGAGCGCACTCCTCCGTGGAGGGCAGGACAGCCAGGTTTCCCCTCCTTCGTTCTTAGGTGTTAACTTGTCACCCTCCCTGTGACAGCCGCTTTCAGCCTGGCTTTGCAAAGGATCCTCAAAAGGCCAGATTATAGCAGGCCGCGGTAACACACACCTGTAATCCCAGTACTGGGGAGGCTGAGACAGGAGGATCGCAGGTTCGAGGCCAGCTTCAGCAACTTAGAGAGGCTGTCAGCAACTTAGTGAGACCCTGTTTCAAAATAAAAAATAAAAAGTGCTGAGGGTGGAGCTCAGAGGTAGAAGGCCCCTTGGGTTCAATCCCTGGGACCAACCAAAAAAAAAAAAAAACCAGATTACCACCTTGGAGTCGCTGGGCTGGGTATTATATTTCTTTGCCTCCTGCTCATGATCCTGTTAACATCTAAAACTAGCATTGTTTGAGGATTCTGGGGCCAATGGTTCTTTCCCAGATAGGACTTTGTGGTTCAAAATAAATTGTTCAAAATCATTGAGCGAAAAAAGCCTTGTAATATGAGAAGCTTGGTGAAGATTTAATGCTAACATAACTTCCCTTTTGCAATAAGAGTTTAGGACAAAGCTGGGCATGGTGGCACACACCTGAAATCCCAGTACTTGGGAGGGTGAGACAGGAGGATCGCCGGTTTGAGGACAGATTCAGCAACTTAGTGAGACCCTCAGCTACCTAGCAAGCCCTGTTTCCAAACAAAAATATATAAAAGGGAGGGAGGTGTAGCTTGGAGGTTGAATGCCCCTGGGTTCAATCCTCAGTACTGCCCCCCCAAAAAAGAATTTAGGACAAAATCAAATAGTGCCTTAAGTTTGGGTTGATCTCAAACTCAGTGATCAAGTGTGTGCCTACACTGTCTCTGTGACCTCCTGAGCTTTAGCGAGCCTCGGCCTGAGAGGCCGGTCCTCCTCGGTCCCCAGGGCCAGCGCGCTGGGCTGGCCAGGCTGCCACTCACAGGCAGAGACGCCGCAGGCCGAGGGGACAGACAGCTACCTGCAGCTGGAGGGCTGTGGCGGAATCTCAGCCCTGGGTCTCCTCACTCAAAACCTCTTCTCCGGACTTGCCCTTCCCCCTAAACATACGTGCCCCGAATTGTCACCAGACCTCAGGAAAGCACCAGTTTTGTCTGGGATAAACACCAAGCCCACAGCACACCCAGTCATTACCAGCTCGGCAGTTCTCGTCCAAGGTTTGTGGCTTCTGGGGGTTTCTCGGGTGTCTCCCTCCCAAACCTTTCCCTTTCCCTCTGACTGTGTGCACGTTAGCTCACAGCTGAGCGGCCTGAAGCTCTCCCAAGCGTGACTCAGTTTGCTCCCCTGATTTCCTGTGCAGATGCCTGTCAACCACTGTCGGATCATCCCCAGCTGCCCATCCTGTGGCTCTACTTTTCTTACTCCTCTTACAGAAAGCGCTCTCAGAAGCAGGGGCGGTGACTGTAACCCCAGTACTTGGGAGTCCGAGACAGGAGGATTGCAGGTTCAAAGCCAGCCTCAGCAACATAGCGAGACTCTCAGCAACCTAGCAAGACCCTGTTTCAAAATAAAAAATAAATGCCGGGCATGGTGGTACGCTCTTGTAATCCCAGTTCTTGGGAGGCTGAGACAGGAGGATCGCAGATTGGAGACCAGGAAGAGCTCAGAGGTGCTAAGGGAGGAGAACGCGGGTTCTTCTCTTGGGCAAACAGGACTGGATGGATGACATAATCTCCCTTAAGTCTTAGAAAAACAACCTTGTGGCTCGTGGCTCTCTTGGCCTCTCATTTTCGTTGCCCCATGCCACTGGGCAGAAGGCCAGCAGCCTAACCCCAGCCCAGGGCCATGCAGAGCGAGGGCTCCCACCACGCTCTGCAGCTGCCCCTCCCCCCTCAAAGAACAGCCCAGAGGTCCACACAACCCTCCTGCCCCAGGCCGGCCCGAGGCTCCCCGTCAACGCCTATGACTGCGTGGCCCCGCACCACATTGACTCAGTTTCCTTCTGTGTTGTGACTGACGCTGCGACCTTCCCCCACGGTGTCAGGACATGAGCCAGCTGCAGCTCTGGCCCCAGGAAAAGACAGTCCCGCGAAGAACAGATGCCTGTTGTTCTGTGTTATGTCCAAGAGGAGTGAGATGCTGGGCTGGGGAGTGGAGGTTAGTGGTAGATCCTGGGATGTGTGAGGCCCTGGGTTTGATCCCCAGCTAAAAAAGAAAGGGAAATGAGGTACCTTGGAGAAAGATGAAGACAAAATACTGGCGGGGGCTGCATTTACAAAAAAGATCCTAGCCGGGCATGGCGGCGCAGGCCTATAATCCCAGGACTTGGGAAGCTAAGACAGGAGGATCGCAGGTTCAAGGCCAGCCTCAGCAATGTAGTGAAACTCAGCAAATTAGCAAGATCCTATTTCAAAATAAAAAATAAATGCCAGGCATGATGGCACACTCTTGCAATCCCAGTACTTGGGAGGCTGGGACAGGAGGATCACAGGCTTGCAGCCAGTCTCAGCTACTTAGTGAGGGCCTTCCCTAATTTAGTGAGACCATGTTTCCAAATAAAAAATAAAATAGGGCTGGGGGTGTAGCTCAGAGGTAGACTGCCCCTGGATTCCATCCCCAGTACCACAGAGTACAATAAAATGAGCTCCTAGGGAAAGCCATGCAGAGTTCAGATGGGAAGAGGAGAGTCGTTTGGAGACTGGAGAAGGAAAAGATGGCGGAGAGGGTCTGCAGAGCTGTGTCCCGGGAGACCCACGCGGCTGCTGAGGGGCGGGTGCAGGGCCTTGAGAGAGCTGAATCAACGAGTTGTTGCTGGGAATGTGAGCAATTTCAACAAGAGGTGAATACTAAACACAGTGGAAATACAGAAGTGTCCCATCACAACAAAGTTCTCCCTCCTTGTAAACAGTCATGGCCACTCTTGCCCTGCCCCAACTCCAGCCCTGGCAGCCACTATGCTGGTCTCCAGCTCCATAATTTTGTATTTTCAAGAACTTCTATAACTGGAATCACACAAAATGCCTTTTGAGATTGGCTTTCTTCACTCAATATACTGTCCTTGAGAGTCATCCAAGTTTTCCCATCTAGCAATGATTTGTTCCTTTTCATTATTGAGTAGTATTCCATGATATGGACGTACCATAGTTTAACCATTCCACCATAGTCAGACATTTTGGTTGCTTCTAGGTTTGCTGCTATAAAGAACCATAGACAAGTTTTTGTGTGCACGTAAGTCTCCATTTTTCTGGAATACATGTCCAAGAATATAATTGCTAGATCATATGAAAAATGTATTCTTAGTGCTGTGGTCTGGGTGTTTATGCGCCTTCCAAGTGACTATGTTGAAACCTAATCTCTTGTGTGGTGGTTTTAGGGGTGGTGCCCTTTGGGAGCTGGTTGGTCACGAGGGCAGAGCCCCAGCACCGTTATGCTCCAAAGAGCTGCCTCCCGCTCCACCATGTGGGAACAGGGCAAGAGGAGGAGGTGCCATTTATGAACCAGAAAACGGGCCTTGGCCAGACACCACATCTACCAGCTCTTTGATCTTCCATTTCCCAGCCTCCAGAACTGTGAGAAGAAATGGTTATGGCCTCGAACCTGCAAGCCTTCTTCCTCAGCCTCCCGGGAACTGGGATTACAGGGGAACTGCACTGCACCGGCTCATGTTCTTACCCCTGCAGCTGCAGTCTCTGCAAGGCTGATTCTGCTAACACTGTGGCCTCCGGAGTCCCCAGCCCCTGACTCCAGGCCCCTCTCCCCTCCACCCATCCCTGCACCAGGGCCCCCAAGGCCATGCTGGAAGCCAGCGCTACTCCAACACCTCCCGGGTTCTCCATCACCGCTTCCTCCTGGCTGGTCCTGCTCTCCTCCCGCCTGCGTGGACACCCGCCCTGCCCGCTAGGATCCCGGGGTGGTCATGGACAGCCCGCTTCTCGTGGCTAGTGCCTCCCTCGCTCGTCCTGGAATCCCCGTCTCCCTTGTCTTCCCACAGCACCTGCACCGAGAAACATCCTGACCCGTAGCTGACCCAGCCTGCCCACCCCCAGGATGGACAAGAGCCACAACAAATTGCACCGCCCTGCGATCCACGCTCTGGGTCTCCCTGCGCCTGCGCCATCCTTGGTGGCCCGAGGCCCTCCCAGCAGGCAGCTCCGAACCTTCCCCTCTGTCCTCAGGGACCTTGCCCCTCTCACCAAAAGGCCCCGCACTGAGCCCTCTTTCGCGTGCACCTTTGGGTGGAACCCAGGGCCTTATGCATGCTGCACCCCAGCTCCTCTTGCACGTCTCTGTGAATTACCTGCCCCCCCCCTAATTTCCAACAGAACCTGAATATTTAGACCCTGGGCTCCTCTTTTCAGAATCGCTAGTCCCTCCCCAGTCTCTCTCGCACCCTCTTCTTCAGAAATAGAGCAGTTTCCTGAAAGAAAATTTGCCAAAAGCCACTTTTTACGGTGATTGATTCCTAATTTTGTTAAAAAAAAAAAAAAGGCACTGTAAGCCTCTGGGCACGGGGGCACATGCCTGTAGTCCCAATACTCGGGAGGCTGAGACAGGAGGATCTCAGGTTCAAGGCCAGCCTCAGCAACTTAGCAAGACCCTGTTTCAAAATTAAAAAAAAAGAGAGCCGGGCGTGGTGGCGCATGCTTGTAATCCCAGTACTTGGGAGGCTGAGACTGGAGGATTGCAGGTTCACGGCCAGCCTCAGCTACTTAGTGAGGCCCTCCTCAACTTAGTGAGACCTTGTTTCAAACTAAAGAATAAAAAATAGGACTGGGGGTGTGGCTCGGAGGTAGAATGCCCCTGGGTTCAATCCCCAGTACCAAAATAAATAAATAAATAAATAAATAAATAAATAAAGAGCTGGGGGTGTAGCTCAGAGATAGAATGCCCCTGGGTTCAATCCCCAGCACCAAAAAAAAGAAAAAAAAGCCACTGTGTACAAATCAATTTGCCACATGACCAATTTCACAGACAACCAAATCACTAAAACCTTATTTCTAGTAATTATTTATGAAATGTGCAAAATGTGTTTCCTAGGAAGTTTTAAAATATGTTCATGACTTTTTTCCCAGCATTTTGGCCTTTGGTTATCTCCAGTTGAGAAGTTTTATTTTGGGTTTCTCCACCCTGTTTTTGAATGGATTTCTAGGCGTGTGGTACTCATTACAGAAGTTGACTACTTCTCAATAGTTACTATAAAGGTTTTGGTAACTCACGAGGCTTTTTAAACGTTAACCTTTGGTTTGCAGAAAGGATGGTTTTGCCCTTCGAGTGTAATTTTATACCAATTAGCATCTTCTCTATTTTCTCAAAGTGGTCTGGCATCCAGCCAAGTAAGTTTTTTCTGCATGTTAATTTTCACGTATCCATGACAACTTCCCCAGTGACACAATCCCAAAGTGGGAACCAGAGTCCAATTTAGACACCAATCTTTAAAATTAGAGTTGACAGTAAATGTAGGTGAGAGGAAAACCCATCCGTTGTCTCTCTCGAGTGTGCGTACACACAAACACACACACATACAATACTGTGCATTCAAGAAGTACTGGGATTACAGGTATGTGCCACTGTGCCCAGAGGCTTCCAGGTACCTTCTACTTGGTTCACAGAGGGAAAGATCTAGGAAAAATGGAAAAGTTGGAGAAACAGGCCAAATAACCCGTCGCCATTTCCCAAAAACTAATTAGCTGAAAAAGAATTTGCTGAGAACCAGTTTGCTAAAGGATCAGTCTTCCTGATGAGTGATCCCTGGAATTCACCCAGAAGTTGCTTTGGTTAATTACTTTAAAAGTTACAGCAGGCCAGGCATGGTGGCACATGCCTATAATCCCAGTTCTTGGGAGGCTGAGGCAGGAGGATCACAGGTTCAAGGCCAGCCCCAGCAACTTAGCAAGATACTCAGCAACTTAGCAAGACCTTGTTTCAAAAGAAAAAATGAGAAGGTCTAGGGGTGCAGCTCAGAGGTAGAATGCCCTGGGTTCAATCCCCAGGACCAAAAATAAGTGAATAAAAATGATAGCAATTTGTGTGCTCTGATTTCTACAACACTGAGGATTCCCCCTAGGTTTGGTTTTCTATTTCGCTCTGTTTGGTTCGCACATGTCAGGTGTATTTTCTCCAGCCATTTGGCTACAGATTTCCCAGTCCGTCTCTGGTAAATGTCAGATTCATGTGGTTTCCCCACTTCAGGAGGGGAGCACTTGGCTTGTTTGTTTGTGTATTGTGGTACTGGGGGGCTACCATCTATCCCTTTGTTATTTATTTATTTATTTATTTATTTATTTATTTATTTATTGCGGTACTAGGGATTGAACCAGGGGCATTCTACCTCTGAGCTACAACCCCCAGCCCTTTTATTTTTTCTTTTGAAACAAGGTCCTGCTAAGTTGCTGAGGATCTTGTTAAGTTGCCGAGGCTGGCCTCCAATCTATGATCCTTCTGTCTCAGCCTCCCAAGTACTGGGATCACAGGCGTGCATCACTGCGCCCGGCGAGGTGTAGCTCCTTCAGGATAGCATTCCAAGTGCGCAGGGCCTAATGTAATTTCGCAGTTTCCCTCACCAGCTCCCAGTTCAGCTCAGGATTGTAGCCATCTGAAAACACCGCCTTGACCCCCCTCTCCCAGGCGTGCCAGGCTCGGCGAGCAAAGCCCTCGGCTCACGTGGCTCCGGTCATGGACCCGGTTGCCTGAAGCTCCTGGAGCGCAGGCCAAGCCTGACGCCTGCTGCGGCTTCCTCGGCCCAAGTCCAGTGCACAGTGGGCATTCGGTAAAGTTTTGATAGAGAGGGCAGCAAGATCTGGGTGCGAGCCCCCGGGAGCCCAGCTGTCTAAGGGAGCCACGGTGGCCTTCCGAAGGCACGGGCAGTCAGCACGAGAGCGCCGCCTTCCTACTGTCCAAGGGGACAGTTGTCCTGGCGAGGGACGGTCCTCCTGGAAGGGCGCCTGGAAAGCATGACGGGGCCACAAACGTGTTAGTGGCACACATAGACAAGAGGCACAATTTCTGGGCCAAGACCTCTCCTGTCTCCTCACGCTTGAACAGAGACTTGGGCCCTGCTAAGCCACCTTCTCCGCACTGAGAGGCCAGGCACGGTGGCCTGGTGACAGTCGGGAGGCCAAGTGACTTACAGCCTTCCTCAGTCCCTCGGGGGACCCCGCTGCTGGGCTGCTCCTTAGATGCGTCCGACCTGTGACCAAACACAGTCTGGCGGGTCAAGTTCCTTCTCAGCCCGGACTCCAGGTATAGATGGAGGGCAGCCATGCTGGAGGTGGCCTCTGGAGCCCGAGTCCAGCGCCGCAGACCAACTCGTGTGGGGGAGCGAGACGCACCTCACCGACCATGGCAGGACGGAACACTCTCCGAGTCTCCGAGAAAGGAGGAGCCACTTCAAAATAAAACCTAAGCTGTAAGCTGGCGCTACAAAAAAGGGCACGCCGGGCATCCATGGCCAGGGGCGACCAGCTGCGAAAGTTCTATGGAATGGCTGGCTTCCAGAATTGCAGGAACCAAGGGAAAGAGAGTGCTTAACTAGCGGGAAGCCGCCCGCCGAAACCGCTCTACGGAAAGTCATTCAACCTCCGCATTAGTAACCAAATTAAAATAGCAGCGAAGAACGGTGTTTCGGCCTAATACATCAGCAAAAAATGAACATTTTAATGACAATTCCCCATGCGGGTACATGGATGGTAAAACTGCTATCTTTGCACATTGCTCTTGACAATAGGCCCTTGTGCAGTCTCCCACGGAGGGCAATTTATCATGATGTGTCAAGAATCGCAGAAGGGTTCGTGACCCTCTCTACAAAGAAAACAACTGGAAATACGGAGGGGAGGGTCATTCACCAGCATGCCAGTGGTCACTGTAATTGTCATTGTGAGAAACGTATGTGGTGCTCAAAGTATAGTTAATTGTAAATGTGTTAATATTGTGTTGTGCATTGAAGTGACGATTATTGTTCGTGTAGCCATGTGGAGGCGTGCTTGTGACAGCAGGGCACACCCCTGGTGACATCGTGATGACAAGGAAGGGGACCGACCAGAGCACATAGCAGCTGTGGTTGTGTCTGGGCATCAGGGTGAAATGAAAGGGGAGGGTAATTTTTTCTTTTTCAAATTTAGCACAGTATGATGTCACAGTAAAAAAAAAAATATATATATATATATATATATATATTTTTTTTTTTTGAGACTTGAGTGGCCAGGAGGAGATAAGAAAGGCAAGAGAGAATACTCCCTAGGTGGGCAAGAAGGAGCAATCTTTTAGGGATTGGACTTTGGTGTAGACAGGGCAGGGTAGAACTGGGCACAGAACCAAGGAGAAGTCTTGCTGCCCATCATTTTCCTGGGATCCTAAAAATTCTGGGGAAGAGACAAGCTAATCTTAATTGGGAAAAGGTTGGAGACTTTACATAGAGCTCTTTGGGCTCTAAAATGAGCAGTGTCTGTCGGGCGTGGTGGCGCACGTCTGTAATCCCAGAACTTGGGAGGCCAAGACAGGAGGATCATAGGTTGGAGGTCAGCCTCGGCAACTTAGCGAGACCCTCAGCAACTTAGCAAGATCCTGTTTCAAAATAAAAAATAAAAAGGGCAAGGGGTGTAGCTTGGAGGTAGAACACCCCTGGGTTCAGTCCCCCAGAGGAAATAAGATAAAATAAAATAGGTAGTCTCTGAATGCATATGGTGCAGGCCCACGAGCACCCCCGGGGGACCTGAGGGTATAGTGGCTTGGCTTCTGAAGAGGCTCCGAGATGCTGGGGAGGATGGAGGCCAGGGAGCAGGGGGGGGGTGGGCCTGGAGAGTGTAGGAATTCTAGTCTTTGGGGGTGGCGGTGGGGGGCGGAGCATGGCTCTAGGGATGGGTTCATGACTCTGTCCTCAGTTGAAAGAGTCACGGGGCAGCTGGGTGTGGTGGTGCACACTTGTTAATATCAGTACTTGGGAGACTTGAGACTGGAGGGTCGCAGGTTCGCAGCCAGCCTCAGCTACTTAGGCCCTCTGCAACTTAGTGAGACCCTGTTTCAAAATAAAGAACAAAAAAAAATAGGGCTGGGGGTGTAGCTCAGAGGTAGAATGCCCCTGGGTTCAATCCCCAGTACCCCCCCCAAAAAAAAAGAAAAAAGTCATGGGGCGGGGCCTGGGGTATGCAGGTAGCCCAGAGCTCCAGGTCAGAACCTCACAGTGAGAGCTGAACGAGTGGACGGGCGGACCAATAAATGCAAAAGGGCTTACTCCCAGCACTGGGGTGCAAGGGCGTGACCCCTGTTGGATCCAACATTGTCCAATCATAACTCATTAGCTCACTGCAACTAACTCTTAGAAACATCAACAATCTCATTTTCTTAAATAACCCCTGCTGAATGAAGCTGGACGTGGTGGTGTACACCTGCCATCTCAGTACTGGGGAGGCTGAGACAGGAGGATCGCAGGTTCAAGGCCAGCCTCAGCAGTGTAGTGAGACCATCAGCAATCTAGCAAGACCCTGTTTCAAAATAAAAGGGGCCGGGGGTGTCGCTTGGAGGTAAAATGCCCCTGAGTTCATCCCCAATACCCCCCAAACAAACAAAACAAAACACAAACCCTACTGAGAAAATTTCTCAATCAGCCAGAAAACATGTATAGAGATACTGTGAGCTCCTTAAAGAAAGCCTCATGGGACACAAGGGGGCCCGAGACGGCAGAGTCCTGTTCTACGGGGGCGCCCCTCTCCTCACACACAGGTCCCCCTCCTCAAGTTCTGTCCGATGCTCCATCAAGTCCAGCGCCGCAGATCCAGGGCCGTCATATTTGAAATGGGAACGTCGGACGACTTGTGGGGACAACAGAGGAGACTCGCTCTATGGGGTGAGAAAGGAGCCTAAATGTAAATCAGGTGAGGGGAGATACATTTCAGGGTTAAGTGCAGAGGAGAAGCTATGCAAAGCTCCGCGGAAACCATTTCGTCCCGCGCTCCTCTGCACCGTCGTGGGTAGGCACCGGTTGTCTTGCAAATGCTCAAAGAGGAACCTGAAACACTTTCATTGTCTTAAAAGAGAAATTCACCAACTAAAGAGAATGTTCTTCCTGGCAGCTGATGCTCATGGCCTGCCTCCCCGGCTCCCTGGGCCCTGACTTTGCTGAGTCATTCTGCTAAGGAGGGAGGGAGCCGGCCTCAGACACAGCCCAGCTGCCACCTGCCACCAGGGACACCCGGGCCAGCTGACCCGAGCCACAGCCTCGGCGAGTTACTACCTGGGTTATTTCCACTGCTATCATTTTCTTCTTCCTTAGGTTAAAAATATATAATATATATGTAAACTTAGGCATTTAGGTAAAAATCCATGTTTAAGCTCCCGCTCGGTATTAGAATGTGGATAAAACTGACAGGATCCTGAAATCCAAATAGAAAGGACCCACCTGGCATCTTTTTTAACCTTCTCTACTTATTCTCTTTTCTAAAGAGCTGCTCGTAGAATGTTTAAACGAAATAAGGAAGTTGCAGAAAAATAGGTAGGCTATAAACTCAATGCTGTTACACACACACACACACACACACACACACACACACACACAGAAAATCAGAAGGGCCCCTACAAATCCACAGGGGTGTGACAGGGAATCTCCCTCTCTAAATTTTTCTTTTCTTTACTATGTAATTATTTTGTAATGCATTTATATTCCTTCTGCAATGAAAACCAATAAATCACTATTTATGAAACCAAATGAAAACCAATAGATCACTATTTATTTATTTATTATGAAGGTGATCCGGTGCCAGATCACTGTGTACATGGGAGGTTTTCCTGGTAATGAAATATTTCCCTGGGAAGCTGGTTACACTCTCTCCTACAGCAATTTTTTTCTTCTTATTTCCTCCTTTTTTTTTTTGCTCATCTTACAGACGAAGACAGTGGTCAATATATTCTCTGAATCAGGGAACCATGCATGTTTTCATCTTTTTCTTTTTTTTGGTGCTGGGGATTGAACCCAGGGGCATTCTGCCTCCAAGCTAGACCCTCAGCCCTTTTCATTTTTTGTTTTGTTTTGTTTTGTTTTGAAACAGGATCTTGCTAAGTTGCTGAGGCTGGCCTCAAATCTGCAATCCTCCCGTCTCAGCCTCCCAAGTACTGAGATTACAGGCGTGCGCCGCTGCACCGGGCTGTTTTTACTTTTTCTAATGACATTTTCAACTGTATGCAAAGCAAGCACAAAAGCCCCAGAATACCGTCACTAACTTCCACAAATATCTTTTTTCTGCCTTGCACCTCTACCCTGGATCCTGCTCAGTGGGTCCAGTCAGGCCAAGTGGGGAGCTATTGCTCACTTCCTGTGTGGCAGAAGCAGGTGGCACCCCAGTTCCCCAGGGGTATCCTAGTGGGGTACAGCCTCTTTGTCTCTCTCAATAATTGAAAGAACAAGTAAATAGAAAATCAATAAGAATTTGGATGGATTTAACAACACTATTACTAACATTTACCATCTGACCTTTATAGAACTCTTCATTCACAAACATGAGAATACATATTTTTAATGGGCACAGGGAACATTTTCCAAGGTTGAGCTCATATTCTGAGCCATAAAACGATGCTTACTAAGTTTAAATAGATTCAAGTTACATGAAGTAGACTTAAAACAGAAATCACTAACAGAGATGCAAATGGAAAATGCTCAAGTAAGTGGGAACTAAATGGATTGGGTCAAATAAGAAATCAAAATGAAAATTAGAAAGCATTTTGGGCAGAACGAAAATGAGAACACAATATATCAACTATTGTGGGAGGCCACTATAAAATTTAGAAATAGATTTATTAATTTCTATAAATTTCAGGAAAAAAGAAAAGACTCAAGTTAATGACTATGACTTCAGCTTCCACTTCAATAAAGTAGAAAAATAAGAACAGCCAGCCTGGCGTGGTGGCGCACGATTGTAATCCCAGTACTTTGGGAGGCGGAGACAAGAGGATCCGGTTCGCGGCCAGCCTCAGCTCTCTCTCTCTCTCTCTCTCTCTCTCTCCCTGTCTCTCTCTCTTTCTCTTTCTCTCTCTACCTAGTGAGGCCCTCCGCAACTTCGTGAGAGCCGGTTTCAAAATAAAGTATAAAAAAATAGGGCTGGGGGTGTAGCGCGGAGGTAGAACGCCCCTGCGTTCAATCCCCGGTACTGCAAACAAACAAACAAACAAAAAAACAAAAACAAAAACAAAAAGAACAGCCAGGAGCAGTGGCACATGCCTATAATCCCAGTACTTGGGAGGCTGAGAAGGATCACAGGTTCGAGGCCAGCCTCAGCAATTTAGTAAGACCCTCAGCGACTTAGTGAGACTCTGTTTCAAAATAAAAATAAAATAGGGCTGAGGGTGTAGCTCATGGTAAAATGACCCCGTACCAAAAAAAAGAAAAAAATAGAACAAATGATAAACAAGTAAGAATTAAAAGAGAAATAGTAAAGATCAAAATGAAAAATTAATGAAATAGAATACAGAAAAACAATAAAAGAAATCAATAAAACCTAAAGCTAGTTCTTTGAACTTTAAAACTTTAAAACCTGTAGTAAAGCCAGGTGTGGTGGTGCACGCTTGTAATCCCAGTACTTGGGAGGATGAGACCGGAGGATCTGAGTTCACGGCCAGCCTCAGCTACTTAGTGAGGCCCTCCGCAACTTAGTGAGACCCTGTTTCAAAATAAAGAATAAAAAATAGGGCTGGGAGTGTAGTTTGGGGGTAGAATACCCCTGGGTTCAATCCCCAGTACCGCAAACAAAAATAAATAAAACCTCTAGTTACATTGATCAGTAAAAAATTAAGACACAAATTAGCCACTATTAGGATTAACATATGCGATATCACTCCGATTCTAGAAATATTAAAAACAAGACAATATCATGAACATATTTGTGCCTATAAATTAGAAAAATTAGATGAAATGGGGAAATTCCTGGAAAGACACAAGCTACCAGAATTTACTCAAAAAGAAATACCCTAAATAGCCCCCATCTATGGAGTAAATTGAATTTGTAGATAAAAATGTACGCATGAAGGGAATTGCAGCCACGTGGCTTCTGTCTCTTGTAATGGAATTACAAGAGAGCCGGGCCTGCTGGTGCGCGCCTGTAATCCTAGTACTTGGGAGGCTGAGACAGGACGAACTCAGGTTCCAGGCCAGCCTCAACAACTTAATGAGGCCCTGTTGCAAAATAAAAAATAAAAAGGAGTGGGGGTGTAGCTCTAAGGTAGAATGTCCTGGGTTTGATCCCCAGTGTGCCTGAGTATGCGTGTGCACACACGCGCGCGCACACACACACACACACACACACACACACACAGGGAAGGGATAATAATCCGTATAAACTTTTTCCGAAAATTGAAGAGAAGAGACTAACTTCAAATCATTTTATGAGTCCACCATCGCCCTGATTCCAAACCACCAAAGGAAGCTACACGCCTGTCATTGTTGTGGACGCCAATGCAACATTCCCAGAGAAAATTTAGCAACCCCCCCCCCCAACAATATGTTTAAAAGATAGATAGATCGCCATTAGCATGGGGAGTTTGTCCCAAGAATGCAAAATGCGTTTGATATTCAAAACCCACCCAATGCACATCACCATATTAACTCCAAAATAAAAACCATGCAATCATCACAAGAGATGCAGAAAATGACATTTGGCAAAACCCAACTCCCACTTCTAGTCAAAACCTATTAGCAAGCCGGGCGTGGTGGCGCACGCTTGTAATCCCAGTACTTGGGAGGCCGAGACTGGAGGATCCGGGTTCGCGGCCAGCCTTAGCTACTTAGGCCCTCCGCAACTTCATGAGACCCTGTTTCAAAATAAAGAATAAAATAGGGCTGGGGGTGTAGCTCGGAGGTAGAATGCCTCTGGGTTCCATCCCCAGTACCACACATACAAAAAAAACTATTAGGAAATTAGGAACCAAAGAGTAGCTTCTTGTCCTACTTAAGGGAAAGTATAAAAACCTGTAATATATATTTCACAATGAAAGACAACATCTTTGCACCATAAGATTAGAAAGCAGGGGAGGGCGTCCGGCACTGATGTCTTTTGTGTGTTATTGGTCCACTTAGCACAATACTTGTCACAGATGTTCATAGTAACTTTATTTGTAATAGCGCCAAACTAGAAACAATCTAAATATTCACCAAGAAATGAATGGGTAAACAAATTGTGATAGAGCCATACAGTGGACCACTAATCAGCAAAAAAAAAGAAAAGAAAGAAATGACTGATAAATACAACATAAATTGCATCATTCATGCTGATAAATACAACATGAATTATTTAAAAAAAATTATGCTGGCTGGACATGGTGGTGGTAATCCCAGTACTTGGGAGGCTGAGACAGGAGGATCGCAGGTTGGAGGCCAGCCTCAGCAACTTAGCGAGAACCTGTTTCAAAATAAAAAATAAAATAGGGCTGCGGGTATAACTTGGAGGTAAAATGCCCCTGGGTTCATTCCAAGCACCCCCCCACCAAGAGAAAAAATTAATAAAATAAAGCAGGGGGTGTTGCTCAGAGGTAGAATGCCCCTGGGTTCAACCCCCAGTACAACACAAAAGAAGGAGAGGAAGCGGAGGAGGAGGAGGAGAAGGAGGAGGAGGAGAAGGAGGAAGAGGAGGAGGAGGAGGGAAGAAGAAGAAGAAGAAGAAGAAGAGGAGGAGGAGGAGGAGGAATTTAGTGGGGACAGATCATGGCAGGCCGCCATGTAAATGGTTCTATCTATGCCATCTAAAAGAATATTGTTCATCCTTTATGTATTTCATAAACATCTGCTGTGTGCCAGGTATCCTTTTAGGCACTGAGATACAGAGATTAATAAGATACGATCTCTGTTCTTTATCCCATTGATCCTACAACAACCCTATCATTTATCGCACTGTACCATTTTATCAATAAGGAAACTGAGTCGGGGTGAGGTCATGTGCCTCAGATACTCAACAACAAAACCAGGGCTTGATGGTAACATAACATTTTACACAGGTGCCTGGGGGATGGAGATGCCCAGGTATCTTTGCACATGGAGGAGGGTTCATCCGAAGTACACATGGACTTGGGATGAGCCTGGATGCTCTCTGGTCCAGGCAGTGTAGCTCCAGACCAAATGCCTGCTGCCATCTGCCCGTGGACTCTTGTTGGATAAGAATGACTACACCTACTGTCAATTGCTTTTGGACAAGTGTGCCAAAACACTAAAATGAGGGAAAGAAAATTGCTGGTACAACTGGATACCCAGATGGGGGAAGGAACGGACCTTGACCCCTACCTCACACCAAACACCAAAATTAACTAGAGATGGATCATAGATGTAAGAAAACTATAATGCTTCTACAAGAGAGCATGGGAGAATATATTCATGATGTAGGGGTGAGATTTCTTACGACACAGAAAAAAGCAGTAACCATGAAACTTAAACAGAGGTAAACGGACATCATCAAAATTAAAACATGCTTATTAAAAGGCGACATTAATAAAGAGAAAAGGGTTGGTAGAGATTGGGAGAGTCTCTCCACTGTACGGATATCTAAGGACTCAAACCCAGAATATATAAAGATCTCCTCCCCATTGGTACCACTGTCTCGACTGCATGCCCTTAAGTCAATTGGTTCTTCTTTTTTTTAAAACAATTATTCAAAAGGTCACAGCTTTGGGGAAGCCAGGAAAGTAGAAACAGGAGCCATCCCAGCTTTGGAAAGCCATTCTGCCTAGAGCGTCCTGGCCGGCCGAGTGCGGACGTTCCCCCGCCATGATGATTCTAAGAAGACCTGGAATCCAGAGCCTGAGAATTTTGAGAAATTAAAGCCAGTTCATAGGTTCTTTTTTCTTTTTACACTGGAAACCAGGAGAAGAAGGAGCTGGATCTGTGATTCTGGACTCCTGATGGGCCCTGTCTTTCATTCTTTCTCTTTTCTTTTCTTTTTTTTTTTTTTTGTCAAAGTATTAGTATTAGTCTCTCTCCGCCTCTATTCTCTAGACTGCTTTAGGGCTTTGACCTCACATTCTTGATTTCAGGATAAGGGCCAGAATTTATTACCCCCCCAAAAAAAACTGTTACTGGGGCACCTCAGGACCAATCACGGTGGCTCGGGCCAAGGGCTCTCTGATTGGCCAGCAGGGACACAGGTTCACCCTTGATGGACAGTCCCATCCCCCAGGGGGACAGGGCCGAGTCCAAGAAAGCGGAGCCTGCGTGCTGAGGAGTGGCCAGCGACCATTCCACACGCCCATCTCACAGGGAGGCAACCAGAGGCCCCAGCCCCCTCGTGGCGGGGCTGAGTCTTGGTTTGGGAGGGGTCAAGGCGCAGGGGTGAGCGGGAAGCCTCCAGGATATAAGAGGGTCAAGCGCAGGGCCCCTCCGCCACTGTGAGTTGATGACCCAGCCTCTCAGGTGGGCAGCTCCACGTTCTCCCGAAAGCCCAGGAATGAGTGTTGGGAAGGCTTGAAGGATTACCGCAGTCACTGAGAATACTCATGACATTTTCTCAATTCATTTTCTGGAGCGGAAGCCCAGCTTTGGGACTGGCAGGTTCAGAACCGGACACTGGACTGGGTAGGAGATTATGGATCCTCACGCTTTGTGCCCAGGCAGGGCAGAGTCAGCCACCCTGGGAAGGCTAACTCTTTGGTGGCCCGGCAAACAGACAGTCTTCACCACGAAGCTTTTATCTGGTGAAAGGTTTGTGGCATGCTGGTGTTTCTGGGCGGGTACAGCTGGTGACCTTCAGGAGGCTGGTGGGGTTGACACGGAGCCCCCTGTACTCTGCATCTTGGGCAGCAGGCCCCCCGGGGCACCCTGTGCTTCTCCCCTGGCGCCACTTGCGTCCACCCACACAGGAAGGGCAGCAGGTACTGGAGTGAGCGAGGGCTGGGGACCCAGGGCATCAGGTCGAGCGGGGGGACGCCAGGCAGTTCAAGCCTCCGTTTAATCCCTTGCAGAAAGGGGTATAAGAGAGAGGTCTCCGCTGCCAGAGGCCATGTGAATAGAGGTATGCATAGAAGTCCACCAGCGCCCAGCCCCTGCTTCGGAGCCACGTCATCGCCCCTGTACAGATAAAATGAGAACATGCTCACTAGGCGGTAGCTCCCTCGGGTGGGGGCTGTGTCTGTTTTCTTCACTTGGGGTGAATTTGGAGGAGATATAAACATTCACTTCATAACAGGGGGAGTCAAGTATACTTAGCAAGAATTGAGGCCCACCCTCGAAAGAGCACCTGACCAGTTTAGGAGTTAAAAGATCTCCATAGGTCCAGCAGAGTGGGGCAGGTCTGTAATCCCAGTACTCGGGAGGCTGAGACTGGAGGATCACAAATTGAAGGTCTGTGGTTCTTAGGATCGATCCAGAGGCATTCTACCTCCAAGCTAGACCCCCAGCCCTATTTTATTGTTTATTTTGAAACAGGGTCTCCCAGAGTTGCTGAGGTTGGCCTCCGATCTGTTACCCTCCTGTTTCAGTCCCCCAAGTGCTGGGACGACAGGCGAGCACCGCTACATCTGGCATGAGACCCTGCTTCAAAATTCAAAAAATTAAAAGGTATGGGGGTGTAGCTCAGGGGTAAAAACAAAACAAAAACCTGGGTTAAATCCCCAATACCACAAAAAGGGGGGTTCCAAAACAAAAATAAAAAGAATCTCAGCAGAGTGCAGAGCGGTGGCCAGAGGTAAGATTTCCGGGACCGTCGAATGAGAGAGTTTCAGACTGAACCCAGCGTAGGGCGGTGTCACAGGACAGGCAAGTGGCCCTCAGGGATAGTCCCGAATCTGTCTTCATAACGAGGTAAGTGTTCCGAAATCCTTCTGATGTTGAAAAACATACCTCGGAATCAGACACGGCGGATCACCTCGCTGTATCTGTGGTGAGCTTCCCGCTGCCCGGGAGCCCGCGGGCCTTCCCGGGTGGATGCGTGACCCCAGGCGGGGAGGCATTCGTCTGCAGTGCAAAATGTTAACACGCCGCTTCAGGAAATGAGTGACGGTCACTGGCCACACAGATCCTAATTTCTGGCCTGTCACTGGAGCCTGGCTGAGGGTTCGGAGCTGGCTGGGTTTGGCTGGAAGGGGTTGGCTCTGGGCATTATAAATGAAACTGCGGGTGCTGGATGAGCCCCCACTCCTGGTGCAGTCCCGACCCGCTGCGGGTCAAGGCCATGCAGAGGGGACTGCAGTGGCAGCCCCCTGGCTCCCTGTGGCTGGTCTACGGCCAAGCCAGCGCCAGGCTCTATTTAGGCTCTGTCTTGTGTTTTAAAGCAACAGCAACGACAAAAATCAATTTTTCAAAAGTGTACGTAGTAACCATAGAAACCCTCTTTTACACTCTCTTGTGTTTTGGAAACATCCTCTCCTGTGTTGTCTCCGCTGAACTGTAGGCTCCCAAGAGGAGGGGGCTGTGTCTGGAGGCAGCCTTGAGGGAGGCTTCGGGCTTCCCCCTGCAGAAGGGCCACGGGGCCGATTTCTTCTTTTTTGGGGGTGGGTGGGTACTGAGAATTGAACCTAGGGGCACTCTACCACTGAACTACACCCCCAGCCCTTTTTTATGTTTTTTAATTTTGAAACTGGGGCTCCCTAAGTTGCTGAGGATCTCGCTAAGTTGTTGAGGCCAGCCTCGAACCTGCGATCCTCCTGCCTTAGCCTCCCCGGTACTGGAACTAGAGGCGTGCACTACCGCGTCCAGCAGCTCTGGCTTCTTGGTCCCAAGGCACCCATAGAAGGAAGACAAAAAATAAAGAAAGGAAAGGTCCCTGCCCACCCACCCTGCTCTGAGAGATGCCCAGTGGGTGAGCCGAAGTTCTGGTAAAGTGACTCATTTAATCTTTGTCACTGTACTCTTTTTATACTGCCACCATTATCTCCACTTCAGGGATGGGGAAACCGAGGCACAGGGTAACTAAGTAACCAGCCAACCATGCCACTTGCTACCACGTGCAGGACTGGGACGCATGTCCTGACTGTGGGGTGTTGGCGCCCACGGCAACCACTCTGCGAGGCTGCTGTGCTCCTGTGCAGGGGCTGCTCCCGGGGTCCCCACACCTAGATGGCCCAGCCCTCCCTGGGGGATCGGGCACACACCTGCCGAGCCTGCCAGGAACCTGCATTTTAATTCTCTAGGCAAATCCTTGTGGCGGGACCACAGAACAGTACCTGGTTTCTCTAAGACTAAAACCAGATTGTAGTTTCTGCAGAGACCTGCCTGGCCTCGCTTCTCCTGGACACAGACACGTTCCTGAAAAGCCTTGGCCTGCAGAGCAAAGCCGCCCAGGGAGTCGGTTCCAGAAAGGAGCCCCGCAAGCTGTTGACAGACGCAGGGCTCCCCAACCAGGCATCTTTGCTTTGAAGCACTTAGCTTTTCCACTCAAAACCTCCCACCCTATTTTATTTCTAATTTTGGAACAGGGTCTAACTAAGTTGCTGAGGGTCTTGCTAAGTTGCTGAGGCTGGCCTCCAACCTGCGATCCTCCTGTCTTAGCCTCCCAAGTACGACGATTACAGGTGTGCACCACCGCACGCGGCAGTAGCCCTTCTTGACTTCTTTTTTCTTCCTCCGTTCCTTCTTTCCCGTCTGTTCCTCTCCCTATTTTGGGAGAAATCCTCACGAGGCCTCATACAGTCTCGCCAAGCCCCACCCAGGGTGGCTCCAATAGGGAGCGAGTTGTGACCTCTTTTCTTCACGAGTCTTTTCACCAGGACATCCTGTCCCCTAAGGCCTGAAGGAAGGACCTTGGGCTCAGCTCTGGACAAGATACACAGGAAGGAGTGTCAGGTGGCCTGCTCAGTGGTCTGAAGAACCAGCCGGCTGTTGCGAGCCTTTGCCTGAACCCTGACTGGGCCTCCATGTTGACATATCACAAGAAGACCGGCCCCGGCCACAGAAACCTCCAGGTGGGCCCAGACTCCCTTCTGAGCACAGCTGGAGACCTGGGGTGCCGAGAGCGAGGGACCGGGCCTAGGCGAGCTCTCGTTCCACCCACGTCACCAGTGTCGCCGATCCACATTTCACTGAGAACTAAACCGAAGCTTAGGGAGGTGACCAGTCACACAGCAAAGAGACAGGGCTGACCCCGTCTGTCCCTAACCCAGGCAGGCTCGTTCCTCTATACCTGGCACACGTGCCTAGCACAGCAGCAGCTTTGTGAACGTGGTTGAAAGACAGGAATGGAGGAATGGGGGAATGGAGGAATGAACCAGCCAGTCCCGGGTTCTTGGGTTGGGTCGTCAGGTATAAGGAGGCTTTAAATATGCAGAAAGTCAAGACAGTGCATGTGGAGCTGGGCTGATAAGGTGCAGCCGGCAGACCTGTGCCAGGCTGGAGGGCGAGGGGCAGACAAGAGGCCAGGGAGCTGCCTCAGGCCGGGAGGAGCTGTGCCTGGCAGGGTTGGCCTCAGTGGGATCCTGGGACTGGCTTCCCCCACAAGCCCGGGTGGGGTGGCCTTCTAGACTGGGGCACCACAGCACTCTCTGGGGGAGGAGATGGGACTGGGTGGGTAAAGGATTGGTCCTGCTCATCTGGTACCTCAGGAGCAAGTAAAGCCACTCACCCCCGATGGCCGGGCAGCCAGGGAGGCTTCTACTCCAGAAGAGGCCAAGAATGGGGTGACTAGTTAGCAAGCCATTGGGGGGCTGTATCAGCTCAATTTCTGTTGCCATCACAAAGTACCTGAAGTGAAGCACTTTAAAAAGAAAAGAGGTTTATTTACTTCATAGTTTTGGAGGCTGAAAGTCTAAGATCAGGTGACCCCATCTGTCCGGCCTCTGGTGAGGGCCCTCATGGCTGCATCTCAACATGGCGGACGGCATCATGGTGGAAGTACGCATGAGAGGGAGAGATCACATGACAAGACAGAAAGCCGCAGAGATCAGGGGTCGGCTTGCTCTGTTTATAATAATCAGCTCTCATGGGAACCAACCAGGGTCGTGTGAGAACGGCATTAATCCCCTTGAAAGGCACCATTCCCAAGAGCCTAACCGCCTTGCACTAGGCTCCACCCCTTAAAGGACCCATCACCTTTCAGAATGGCCACCCTGAGGACTGACACTTGGGAGAGGTACTCGAGCCATCTGTGGATCACAGCAGGAGCGCCGGTCATCAGCGTCAAGCACATCGGCCGCGTCGCCATCTTTTATCACGGCCGCATCGCCATCTTTTATCACGGCCGCCATCTCTCACAGCAGAGCGGCAGCTCCTGTCACCATAAAGCTCTGTGGCCAAGAGGGAAGCCTGGGAAGTTTTGCCGGGCGTCCGGCCCAGATCCACCACTTGGTAATGGTACCAGCTTGGCTGTATTCTTTAACATGCCCCATGTTTTTCATATACAAAATGGGATCATTCAAAAAACTATATGGGGGAAGGTTTGGGGAGATTTTGGTCCATAGCTAGACAAAAGGGACAAGTTCAAGAGCTCGACTGCACAACATGATGGCTACAGTGAATGACCGTGTCTTGTAAATTTCAAAATTGCCAAAAGAAGTCGGGCATAGTGGCAAACAACTGTCATCCCAGTACTTGGGAGGCCGAGACAGGAAGATCACAGGTTCGAGGCCAGCCTCAGCAACCTAGTAAGACTCTCAGCAACTTAGTGAGATTGTTTCAAAAGACAAAATAAAAAGGGCTAGGGCACGCAGCTCAGAGGTAGAACACCCTGGGTTCAATCTCCAGTACCACACATACAAATAAAGAAATTTTAAAAAATAAAAATTTAAAAAATTGCTAAAAGAATAGATTCTAAGTGTTCCAATCACACACAAAAAGATAAATTATGTGAGGTAATACATATGTTAATTAGTTTGATTTAGCCATTCCATAATGCATGCATATTTCGAAATATGTGGTACACTATAAATATATATGTGTATGCGCACACATGTACATATATACATATATATGTATGTATACACATTTTATACATTTGACCTTTGTCAATTAAAAACAAAATAAATTTTAGCCAGGTGTGGTGGCATATGCCTGTAGTCCCAGTACTTGGGAGGCTGAGACAGGAGGATCACAGGTTGGAAGCTAGCCTCAGTAACTTAGCAAGACCCTGTTTCAAAATTAAAAAAAAAAATAGGGCTGGGGCGTAGCTCAGAGGTTCCGAGGTAGAGCGCCCCTGGGTTCTAAAATTCAAAAATTTTAAATCAGGTTAAACATTTCTGTTACCTCAATCCATCATCATTTCTTTGTGGTGAAATTATAGATATATATTGAAACATCATAGTGTACCCCATTATTATTTATAATTTGTATGTTTCTATGTATCAGCCTGTTTTGGTCAGCCTTTCTCATTGCGGTGACCAAAATACTCCACAAGAACAACTTGGAGGAGGAAATCTGGGCTCCTGGTTTTGGAGGTTCTGTCCAGAGTTGGCTGGCTCCAAGGCAGAAACTGTCATGGCGAGGGTGGAGGAGGGAGGTCACTGTGCGTCATGGAGGCCGGAAGCAGAGGGAGCATGAGGAGGAGATCAGGGACATAGATTGTCCCCAAGACCACCCCTCCAGTGACCCACCTCTGAACGCTGCTGCCCTGGGCACCACGCTGTCAACACATGAGAGACATTCTAAACCCACCCCACACAGCACGGTCTAAAAAACAAAACAAGTAAGCAATACTTATGTCTACAGGTGCAAAAAATAAACAAATGAATTTATCTTCCTACGAACATGAATTAATTAATTTTTTTTGGCAGTACCGGGGATTGAACCCAGGGGCATTCTACCTCCGAACTACACCCCCAGCCCTATTTTTTATTCTTTATTTTGAAATAGGGGCTCACTGAGTTGCAGAGGGCCTCACTAAGTAGCTGAGGCTGGCCGCGAACCCGGATCCTCAGGTCTCGGCCTCCCAAGTGCTGGGATTACGAGCGTGCGCCACCACACCCAGCTATGAATTAGTTAATGTTTTTAAAAGAAAAGATAATGCGAGTACTGTTGTTGGCATCTTGCTGGCACGTGGTGTGGGCACGGTTTGGTGTTGTGGTCACTGGCATTTTTTTCACGAGAGTCCTCCTGATTTACAGTGTGGTAACCACGCTCCTTTCAGATGAGGACCTCGGAGAGGGGAGAGGCCCCCGGGCCACAACCTGAGAGCTCTGTGCAGGTCCCGCCCCACACCATCCATGCCTCTGCCTCTTGCTGCTCACCCTCCGCTCCCTCTGGGCGAGGTCCCTCTGGGATGCAGGCCAACGCAGGCCACTTTATGGTTTGTTTGTTAGCTCCTAAAAGCATAAAATCCAGGCTTATCAAACAAAAGTCACACTTGGCCCTGCTGTCTTGAGAGGCGAATTCCACCATTATCTATGCACTTCGGCCCCACGGGGAACACTCAGTTCCCAGGGGAGCTGGTGACATGCTCCAGGGCCGACCTTTGGCACGCGCTGGCTCACCCCTTCAGCCATGTGCCCGGTCACAAGGCGGGCGGGGCGGGGAGTCACAGGGCTGGGGAAATGCCCGGAGAGCCTGTCCACTGGCTGGGTACCGTGAGCCAAATTTAAAATCCCTCTGCACACAGCGCTTGGAGCGTTTCCCTCCGGACCCCTCCCCGCTCCCTCCTCTCCATACATAACACTGAAATTGGTATTGATAACTTCATATACGGCGTGGCATTATTTGAGCTGTCCCTTCATTAAGTCTTCCCTCCCACGATTCTACTAGTATCTCCCTTCATTCAGTTGGAGTCCCTTTTGTTCCCCAATTTCTATCTTCCACCTACGAGTGAAAACATATGACCCTTGGCTTTCGGAGACTGGCTCATCTCGCATAGCGTAATATTCTCCAGTTCCATCCATTTTCCTGAAAATGACAAGTGTTTTGTTCTTCCTACGTGCCAAGAAAAGAAAAGAATACATCCACTTTTCAATTAGCTTCGTAATATATGGGTAAGGTGTTTTCAATAAATTTATCAAAATTATACAGAAACCTAAATTCAATAGTCGTAAGGTCCTGAAAAGTATTGACGGGTTAAGAACTTATTTGAAAAATAATAAAGAAAAATGATTCTTTAGAAACAAAACAAACCAAAACAAACAAACAAACAAACAAACAAAAAAACCCTCTGACCCTTAGTGTTCTCCTCCCTGTGAAACTGGCTGTAAGGACGGCACCTCCCTGCTGCTGGCCCGTGACAAGAATGAATTAAATGGCATGAGGAAGCGCGGGCCCCAGCGCCTGGCTGAGTGACACTCAGGACCAGCCAGGGCTGCTCAGCCCGCCCGGGGGTGGGGCACCTACTAATAGGGAAAGAAACAGGGTTTGTGGGTAAAAAATATAGATCAAGGAAATGCAAATCAAAACTCCCCTGAGATTCCATCTCACTGCAATTACCATGTCAGGCATCAAGAATACAAACAATAATAAGTGCTGGCGAGGATATGGGGAACTAGGAACTCTAGAATCCCGCTGTTGGTGGGATTGTAAGTTAGTACAACCACTATGGAGATCAGAGTGGAGGTTCCTCAAAAGACTAGGAATGGAACCACCGTATGATCCAGCTAGACCACACCTTGATATCTTTCCAAAGGAACTGAAGTTAGAATATTATAGGGACACATGCATACCCATGGTTTTTTGTTTTTTTTGGTACTGGGGATGGAACCCAGGGGCATTCTACCTCCGAGCTACACCCCCAGCCCTATTTTTTAATTCTTTATTTTGAAACAGGGTCTCACTAAGTTGCAGAGGGCCTCACTAAGTAGCCGAGGCTGGCTGCAAACCCGGATCCTCTGGTCTCAGCCTCCCAAGTACTGAGATTACAAGCGTGCGCCACCACGCCCAGCATGCCCATGTTTAAATGGTTGTAAGCATTCCAAGGATGTTCTACCTCGGAGTTACTGCCTCCCCCCAGCCCAATTTTATTTTTAATTCTGAAAAAGGGTCTCACTACATTGCTGAAGCTGGCCTTGAACCTGCGATCCTCAGGTCTCGGCCTCCCAAGTACTGGGATCATGGGTGTGCGCCACTGTGCACGGCATGGCTTGTCACTTTCTAGATGTGTAACCCTGGAGCCTTATATCCCCTTGTGGACTTCAGTATCTTCACTTGTAAAAATGGGGACAATCCTGTGTGCCTGCCTTTTAAAGCTGTGGTGAAGACTCAAGGAGAAAATTCTGGCAAAGCAACAAAAACAGTGGCCATCAGGGTTAAATATCAACCCTCGGAGGGAGTTGAGTCCTCCCCCAAGAACTGGCCTCCACTAACATTCTGTGCCTGTAAATGTGACCTTATTATGGAAAAGGTTCTTTGCAGATATAATTATGTTAAGGGTCTTTTTTTTTTGGTACTGAGAATTGAACCCAGGGGCATTCTACTCCTAAGTTATACCCCCAGCTCTTCTTAAGTTCTGGTTTTGAAACAGAGTCTCACTAGCTGCTGAGGGTCTTGCTAAGTAGCGGAGGCTGGCCTCAAATCTGAGATCCTCCTGTCTCAACCTCCCAAGTACTGGGATTACAGGCCTGTGCCACCACACCCGGCTCTAATCTGTATGTTTTTTTTTTTTAATGCATTTTCTTGTCTTATTGCATTGGCTAAGACCTGGAAGGAAGGTTGGCCCTCTTTGGAGCTCAGTGTCCTCTGATTGCTCAGCTCAGTCAGCAGAACTGCTTCCCACAGAGCGGCTGGGCTGGGGACGGGCAGCCAGGGGAGGAGCAGGTGGCTCTGGGCTGTGCCCTCTGCCAACACAGGTCAGCGTCTCGTCCGCTTCAGATGTTCAGTCCCCAGGAGCCTGACTCTTGGCCACCCCTCCTCAGTCGTGGGACATGGGATTCGGACATTCAGGATCCCCCTGCTGGGCCAGGCTGGCTTCCATTAGGGAGACCTTTTTCAACTGAAAATCGTGGCAGGCTTCAGGAGAATAACTTTTAGCCACAGAGAACACACACACACACACACACACACACACACACACACACACACACACATAAGTTCTTGGAATTCGGGAATACTGCTAAAGAATTCTGACTCTCAGAAACCGGAGTTTTATTTGATATTTCTTGGAAAGAAACCATTTAACTTACTTTATATAGTCCTCCTTCTGTTCTTTAAAAGATTCAGAATCAGACTAAAAGAAAAGCCCATAAAATAAAAGGTTCTACTTAATCTCAGGAATCTTGCAGTTCCCCTCCCCCACCCCTTGTAAAAAAAAAGTCTATTTATTTATAGTCCCTGAGAAGTAACGTCAGGGGGGGAAATTGTAATCTTAATCCAGTTTTCCAACAATGGAAGGGGCTTCCTCTGGTGTGTGGATCATTTTTAAACTGGAATGATATTATTCCCACAGTGGACAGTGTGTGTCCCTGGCCAGGACCGAGTCCTCGGATCTCACACCCGCCTCCTCTTCTCGGGTGTTTGTGCTCCTGGGACAGGGGCTTTGTCGGTGGGAATGTGCTCAGCAGGCCCATGGGAACCCTTTTCCTTGCCTGGACTACCAGCCTCACCTCTGGGCCTTGTCACAGCCTGCTAGGCCGGATCGTCCCTGTGTTGGAACCAGGTGGAGACAACATGGCTGTGATCCATGAGTTGGCAAGACAGGGTCTTTTTTTTTTTTTTTTTGGTACTGGGGAGTGAACCAGGGACATTCTACCTCTGAGCTATACCTCCAGCCCTTTTTTATTTTTTGTTTGGAAACAGGGTCTTGCTAAGTTGCGGAGGCTGGCCTCAAACCTGTGATCCTCCAGTCTCAGCCTCCCAAGTACTGGGATGACAGATGTACGCCACCACACCCAGCTGAGTCCTTCTCTGGTAACCCCCCGCCACTCCAAGGTCCAGCCTCCCAAATTCTATCATGCGCTAAGATATGGGGACCCCGGAGTATACACATACACAAAGCCCACTGTCCAGAGAATACAACTAAAATTGGCATCGAATGAGCCGTCAGGGACAGCACCCCAGGAAGGTGACATATAAGCAGAGTCCTGGGGCCGCTAGAGGAGCCACCCCGTGGACATGGGGGAAGAGTACTCTAGAAAGAGCAGTAGCAAGCTGGGCGTGGTGGCGCATGCCTGTAACCTCAGTACTTGGGAGGCCGAGACAGGAGGATCGCAGTCCAGCAATCAAGCTAACTGCGTGGAACACACCTGCAGCATCCCGTGAGGCAGCCGTTCCCTCCCTGGGGGATTTATTCATCATGGTCTTGCCAGCTCTCTGCTCCTGGTGCACAGTGGCCCTGGGGCCCAGGCAGGTGGGGTGTGGGAGCCGGAGCAGGGGGGCTCCCATGAAACAAAAAAGGCCCTAAAAAGAGCAGCTGCTTTGCTAACGGCTGGACCTGCCGCCTTTTTTTTTTTTTTTTGCAGAACTGCGGATGGAACCCAGGGGCATTCTACCTCTGAGCTACACCCCTGGCCCTATTTTTTATTCTTTATTTTGAAACAGGGTCTCTCTAAGTTGCGGAGGGCCTCACAAAGTAGCTGAGGCTGGCCACGAACCCAGATCCTCCTGTCTCAGCCTCCCAAGTACTGTGATTACAAGTGTGCACCACCACGCCCGGCTCCTGCCGCTTAAGAGAGAAGTTTCTCACGTGAATAGGCTGTGTTCTCTCTCCTCTTCAAGGTGGCAAAATGTGCCTGGGCTGAAGGTGGGCGGATTTACCACTCACCCACCCGGTGATCTCATGTTGAGCCCCTGCGAGGTGGCGGGGACCCAGGCGTGCTGCTGACCCTCACAGTCCCGAGGACAGGGACACTAAACGTCATCATTAGAATCCCTTGGCGGGACAGGGCACTTCCCTGTAAGCCAATCTGAGGCCAGCCCCAGAGCTGGGCATCTGGTGGCCCAAGTCAGGCCCGGGGTGACCTGGGATTAGCCACTGGGCTGACAGAGTCCCACCCAGAAGGGTGGTGGCAGGGAGGCTGGCCCCGGGAGGGTGTGCCCCTGGGGGCTCCCACATGGTCATTTCTGGGTGGATTGACATAGCATCCTGATGTAGCACTGATTAAATAGAAATAACTGTAGCTAAGCCAGGCGTGGTGGCGCGCGCTTGTAATCCCAGTACTTGGGAGGCTAAGACCAGAGGATCTGGGTTCGCTGCCAGCCTCAGCTACTTAGTGAGGCCCTCTGCAACTAGTGAGACCCTGTTTCAAAATATAGAATAAAAAATAGGGCTGGGGGTGTAGGGAGGAGGTAGAATGCCCCTGGGTTCAATCCCCAGTACTGCAAAAAAAAAAAAAAAAAAA
>PVJS01024377.1:0-28750 GCA_004027185.1 Glis glis
GGTCAATCCCCAGTACCGCAAAAAAAAAAAAAAAAGAAAAAAGAAAAAACAATTCGACATCATGAATTTGACATTGAAGAGATCTCAGCCAGTTTTAAAAGAGCAAACCTAAGAATAATAGGCATAGAAGAGGGAATAGAAGCTGAAACCAAAGGAATTAATAATCTATTCAGAGAAGTAATATTAGAAAATTTTCCAAGCATAGACAAAGAGGTCGACAGGAAACACGTAGGACCCCTATAGACAAGATCAGAAAAGAGGTTCACCATGCCACATAATAATCAAATTGACTAATGTAGAGGCCAAGGAAAGAATCTTAAAGGGAGCAAGAGTAAAAGAGCAAGTAACATTCAGAGGCAAACCAATAATAATCACTCCCAAACTTCCAAACCAAGTCACGATAGCCAGGAGGGCCTAGAGTGACATAATCCACACTCTGAAAGAAAACAACTTCCAGCCAACATTTATCTACCCAGCAAAGATATCTATCAAATTTGATGGGGAAATAAAAACCTTCCATGACAAACAGAAGCTGAAAGATTTTATGTATTCCAAACCAGCACTAAAGAAAATACTCAAAGAGATTAATTACAAGGAAGAAATAATAAGGAAATGCCAGAACCAGAGAAACAGTGATTTCCCTCAAACAAACAACTAGGCAAAGAACAAACACTACCTCAAACAGAAATTAAATCTCAAAATGTTAGGAATTAAAACCCATCTCTCAATAATCATGCTGAATATAAATGGTCTCAACTCCCCAATCAAAAGACATAAGGTGGCAAAATGGATTAAAAATCACAATCCATCTATATGCTGCCTGCAAGAAACACACCTTACAAGTAAAGATATGCACAAACTAAAGGTGAAGGGATGGAGCAAGGTAATCCACGCTAATAGAACTGGAAAACAAGCAGAAGTAGCAATTATGATATCAGACAAATTAGACTTCAAACCTAAACTTCTCAGAAGAGACAAAGAAGGTAATTTCTTACTGGTAAAAGCAACAATCCAGCAAGAGGATATAACAACAGTCAACATTTATGCCCCAAACATAGGTGCAAACACTTTCATAAAAGAAACTCTTTGTGACATTAAATCACACATAGATCCCAATACAATAATAATGGGAGACTTCAACACACCTCTCACACCACTAGATCGATCTTCAAGACAAAAGGTCAGTAAAGATGCCCTCAGATCTAAGGAACACCATAAACCAAATGGACCTAGTAGACACATACAGAATATTCCACCCAACTACAGCTGAATTCACATTTTTTTCAGATGCTCATGGAACCTTCTCTAAAACAGACCATATCCTAGGCCACAAAGTGAGTACTAGAAGTTCAAAAAATGTGAAATAATCCCCTGCATCTTTTCAGAGCATATTGGAATGAAACTAGAAATCAACTATAGAAAGACCCAGAGAAACCTCATAAACACATGGAGACTGAACATCACATTTCTCAATGAGGAATGGGTCAGAGAAGAAATAAGGGGAGAAATTAAGAAATTCCTAGAAACAAATGAAAACAGAGACACAACATATCAAAATCTCTGGGACACCATGCAGGCAGTATTTAGAGGAAAATTCATAGCACTGAGTGCCCACATAAGAAGAACAGAAAATCACCAAATAAATAACCTAATGACACACCTCAAAGCCCTTGAAAAACAGGAACAGTCTAACCCCAAAGCCAGTAGAAGACAGGAAATTATTAAATCAGAGCAGAAATCAATGAAGTAGAGAATAAGAAAACAATACAAAAAATCAACAAAACCAAAAGCTGGTTCCTTGAAAAAATAAACAAGATAGATAAACCACTAGCCAACCTAACCAAAAGAAAGAGAAAATCAATCCAAATTACTAAAATAAGAGATGAAAAAGGTGATATTACCACCAACAGCATGGAAATCCAAAGGATTATCAGAAACTACTTTGGAAAACTATACTTCAACAAAATGGAAAACCTAGAAGAAATTGACAAATTTCTAGACACATACATACTTCCTAAGTTGAATCAAGAAGATATAGAAAATTTAAATTGGCCAATAGCAATTAAAGAGATTGAAGCAGCAATAAAGAGCCTACCATCAATGAAAAGCCCAGGTCCAGATGGTTTCCCAGGTGAATTTTATAAAACCTTTATAGAAGAACGAATCCCAATACTCCTCAATCTATTCCGTGAAATAGAAAGAAACGGGACTCTCCCAAATACATTCTATAAAGCTAACATCACATTGGTACCAAAACCAAATAATGACAGCTCAAGAAATGAAAACTATAGACTTATATCGTTGATGGACTTAGACGCAAACTTCTAAACAAAATACTATCAATGCGCATTCAAAACCACATCACAAAAATCATACATCATGACCAAGTCAGGTTCATCCCAGGGATGCAAAGCTGGTTCAACATATGAAAAACAATCCATGTAATCCACCACATAAACAGAACTAAAGACAAAAATCACATGATCATTTCAATAGATGCTGAAAAAGCATTTGACAAAATCCAACACCCATTCATGATAAGAACTCTGCAGAGAATCAGAATAGAAGGACCATACCTTAACATCATAAAGGCAATATATAATAGGCCCACAGTCAACATTATACTGAATGGGGAAAAACTTCGAGAGCTACCCTTAAAAACAAGAACAAGACAAGAATGTCTACTGTCACCACTCCTTTTCAATATAGTACTTGAGACTCTACCCAGAGCAATAAGGCAAGAGAAGGAAATTAAAGGAGTACAAATAGGAAAAGAGGAACTGAAACTATCTCTATTTGCAGATGACATGAAATTATACTTAGAAGATCCAGCAAACTCAACCAAAAGGCTCATAGAACTGATCAACAAATTCAGCAAAGTGTCTGGATACAAAATCAATCTTAAAAAATCAGAAGCTTTTCTGTATGCCAACCATAAATCCACTGAAAGAGAAATCCAGTAGACATTTCCACTCACGATATCCCCCCAAACAATAAAATAATTGGGAATAAACCTAACCAAAGAGGTAAAAGACCTCTACAAGTAACATTTGAAGACATTGAAAAAAGAAATTAAAGATCTTAGAAGATGGAAAGATCTCCCATGCTCTTGGGTAGGCAGAATAAATATCATCAAAATGGCCATTCTTCCAAAAGTTATCTACAGATTCAATGAAATACCCATTAAATTACCAGAGTCATTCTTCCCTGACATAGAAAAATCTGTTCTTAAATTCATTTGGAACAACAAAAAACCCAGAATAGCCAAAGTAGTTCTCAGCAACATGAACCATGCAGGAGGCATCACAATACCTGACTTCAAACTATACTACATAGCCACAGTAATAGAAACAGCATGGTATTGGCACAAAAGCAGACACAGACCAATGGAGAATAGAAGACTCAGAAACAAACCCACACTCCTACAGTCAAGAGATTTTTGACAAAGGAGCTAAAAACATCCACTGGAAAAAAGATAGCCTCTTCAACAAATGGTGCTGGCAAAACTGGCTAACCATATGCAGAAAAATAGGAATAAACCCCACTTTCTCACCTAGTACAAGAGTCAGTTCAAGATGGATCAAAGACCTAGAAATCAGACCAGAGACCTAGCAGCTACTTGAAGAGGGCATAGGTCCAACACTTCAACACATAGGCACAGATAAAGTCTTCCTCAACAAGACCCCAAAGGCACAGGAAATTAAAATGAGGATCAATACGTGGGACTGCATTAAACTGAAGAGCTTTTGTGCAGCAAAGGAAACAATAAAGAACCTCAACAGAGAGCCAACAGAATGGGAGAAGATTTTTGCCAGCTCCTCCTATGATAGAGGACTAATATCTAGAATATACAGAGAACTTAAAAAATCACCACTAAAAAACCAAATAACCCAATCAAAAAATGGGCAAGTGAACTAAATAGACACTTCACAGAAGAAGAAACACAAATGGCCAATAAATATATGAAAAAATGTTCAACATCATTAGCAATCAGAGAGATGCAAATGAAAACTACCCTGAGATTTCACCTAACCCCAATTAGAATGACAATCATTAAAAACACAAACAACAACAAACGTTGGTGAGGATGTGGAGAAGTAGGAACTCTAATACACTGTTGGTGGGATTGCAAATTAGTGCAACCACTTTGGAAAACAGTGTGGAGGATCCTCAGAAGAATGGGAATGAACCTACCATATGACCCAGCAATACCACTTCTAGGCATCTACCCAAAAGAACTGAAACCAAACTATCAGACTAATGCATGTGTATCTATGTTTATAGCTGTACAATTCACAATTGCCAACTTTTGAACCAGCCAAGATGCCCATCAACTGATGAATGGATTACAAAACTATGGGATATGTACACAACGGAATTTTACTCAGCCATAAAGAAGAACAAAATTACATCATTTACAGGGAAATGGAGGGAACTGGAGAACATTATGCTAAGTGAAATTAGTCAGTCACAAAAAGTGAAAAGTCGGATGTTCTCCCTAATATGTGGAAGCTAGGGAGAATGGGACTTAGTAGGGACTCCAGACAAAGGAGAAAACTAGATGAGCAAGAAGGGGACCTAACTGAGGGAGACGGGAGGGGGGAAGAGGGAAACCCACTAATGCACATGATGTATATACACAAATTTATCAGTCAATCACTATGCTGAGCACAAAAAGGAGGGAAGGGGGAGGGAATAGGGTGGGATTTAAGGGAGGGCTAAATGAGCAATGTGTACGTGCATGCTTCCGATACCCTGACACTTATCAAAATGTATAACTGCAAAGCACCAATAAATGAATATATTTTAAAAAAAGTAAATGAAAGAATGGATAAATGAAAAAGAAGGCACTATTTCCATATCTTGACTACAAAGTATTAAACCAAACAAACAAAGGTCTCTAAATGCTGGCTTTGCACACCTGCCTCTTGCTGTCAGTGTTGTCCTGAGTACTCTGGCTCTTGCTGGGTTTTATTTAGCATCATACCAAATCAAAGGAAATTAGATGTTCATGCCTTTCCTTGCTTCCTGGGGTTTAGCCTTCCTTTCGTATGAGTCCTTCCTGGCTCTCAGCAAGGCAGTGCCTGCATGTACCCCAAAAGTGCTGTATTCAGCACCATGGGAGACCAAGGTCTACATGGCTTTTCTGGACCCCTTTCCCCTTTCTCTTTTTCTTTTTCTTGTTGTTTTATTTTCTAAAACTAAAGTCAAATTCTCAGATCTGGCACTAATTCGGCGTGGAGATGGATGTACACTAGTTCTGATGTATTTTTCCAGTTGCTTAGCATTTTTGCTGCATGATGAAAGGGACCTGAAGCCCACACGGTGAGAGCCCAGCCACAAGGCTGGATAATTAGGGTCATGACCTGTCCACTCTAATTGGCTCAGACCAGTTCACTAACTGTGTTATTTGCTTAGGTTTGATGTTCTCTGGAATCTCATTTTCACCCATTTGAACAGCCAGACACAAAGTTGGGACAAGTGAACACCCTTCCTTTGGAAAGGAAGGGCTTCATCATCAGAAGGAAAACTGCCCAGGAGAGGGGCAGGTGAGCAGGTGCCCTCTGTCGGCACTTCCTCTGTCTTGTCTTTTCCCTCTGAGCTGTGCTTGGGCGGCCTCTTGGCTTCTAGATCATGATGGAAACTTTTGGTCAACTATTGACAGATCGTCTACTAGATGACCAGACACTACTAAGTGCTGAGATTACAGCAGTGAGAAAAACAGAAACAAGTTCTGCTCCTGAGGAATCTGCTTCTAGTGGGAGGGTGTGGCAAAGGATACAATGATTACCATGGAGGACAGGAGGTCATACACCTGTTCTCCCTGTATCTGTAAGGTCCACTTGTAAGATAACATATGTGAACGAGTATTGTAAATTGTAATAATACTTGAAAACAAAACAAAACAGAATTGGTGAGTGTTTTTCCATGTCCTAGTCAGATAAGGGCATCCCACTAAGGCTTCTTTGTTGCTTTCTCTGAGGTGGATTCACAGTGATAAAGGACAGGAGAGAAAGCCCAGCCAAAAATCTGCTTCTCCTCCTTAGCGATTCTACTTGGGCTTTCGGGATATTCTGCTTCTAAGAGCAGGGTGTGTCTGGCACCAGCAGTTTTCATCTTTGAGTCTCTATAATAAGGACTCAGTGTTTAGCTTCTGTTTTGTACCAGCTTACCTTAGTCAGAGCATGACACAATTTGAGAAATAAAATTGGAAGGGTAATTGGGAGGTTTGTTTGTTTCTTTTTTTTTTGGTACCACCTACTTGTGCTAAATTTACTTAAAATTTAATAGGTAAATTTTCGGAAACTACCTAATGATGATAAGAAAAGGGGGATAAAAGGCATTGGTTAAATTTTCCCATCTGAAACATTAGAGAAATAATTTTGATTGAAGATTATTTTGGAGATTGATATTTGAGTGAACACTGGATGCACATATGAAATAACCAGAAAGGTCAAGAATAAGCAGAGAGGTGGATACGATATGTCAGCAAAACCAAACCAAACCAAAACAAGAACAGCAGCAACACAACAGCAACAACAAACCTGTTATAGCTTGAATATAGAATGTCCTGGGAAAAGCAACGCAAAATTGTTTAGAGGTGAAATAACTGAATCATGGCTCTAATCTCAACGATAGAGAAATTCATTGTTGGATTAATAACTCGAATGGATTTACTGGGTGGTAACTGTAGGCAGGTGGGGTGTGGCTGGAGGGGATACCTTTCTGGGGGTATGATCTATATCTGTCCTTGGCCCCTTCCTCTCTGCTTCCTGGCTCTGCCACCATGATGTTTCTGCTATGGAGTCACCTGACCATGGATTGAACCTCTAAAACTATGAGCCAAATAAAATTTATTCTTCTAAATTGTGCTTGTCAGTTATATTGGTCACAGCAATAAAATAGCTAACTAATACAAGACCAGACATTGAACTTGAAACAATGTATGTGAGTTCACAGCAAGGTAACTTGTATTCTGAAATGGAAGGCAGCATGCTAGAGTGGAAACAGTTTGCCTGTGGAATCAAACAATGTAACCACAGTTATATCTCCATCATAGAGTGATCAAAACTATTAATCAAGTTAACACAGGTAGAGAACCTATAATAAGTTCTGGTGCAAGGAAGTGATTAACTGAAGTTAATTTTCCCAACATCAATCTCATTCTACACATGATAGACTAGAGAACAATTTATTTTCCACACTCCCAAGTTTGATCTAGATTAGAGCTGTCCAATAGAAGTATGAGTCACACATGTAATTAAAATTTTCTAGTGAACACAATAACAAAGTAAAAATAAACAGGTACAATTAATTTGAATGATATTTTTATTTAGCCCAATTTATCCAAAATATTATTTAATTATCAAATCAATAGAAAATAATTGAAAAACTATTTTATTTTTATTGCTAAGTCTTTGAAATGTGGGGTGAATTCTACACATAGAATGCATCTCAGTTTGGATACTAAATTTTCACTGGAAATATTTGATCTTTGTTTAGATTTCATGAAAATAACAGCTGACAATGGAAAGTCACATACCAAAGTTGTTCCTTAACTGACTTAGTTTTTCAACAAAAATGAACATTTAGGGCCCCAGTTACAGTTGCTCATATTTCAATTGTGTGGTAACCATATGAGACTAGTGGCAACCCTATTAGGGAGATCTGTGTCTCCCTACATGATCAGCTAAGACCAAAAGCATAGCAGAATTTCCCCTCTGTTCTCTCTGATGTCAAGGAATCTCTGGATTAGCCCTTTGAGTTTGGTTCAAGAGCTGTAGATATTACTGGAACTGTTAAAGATAGAACATGAAAATAATGGCCATTTTTGTGAGGTTCAGGAGACTAGAAGTTGATATTGGAAATATTTCTTGATTCCACAGATGGGTGCTGGTAAAAAGAAAGCTCCAGGTGAGATGAGACATAACCAGAATTCCAGAAATTTAGTTGGATGGAACCAGATGGACCCAATCATTCCAACTGAACTGCTATATAAAAGGCTGGATTCCATTTACTGAACTGTTTCCGATATATTTGGTTGGTAAAAAAAAACAAAGGAATGGCCATAGTCCTAAAATAGACAATAAAAGGGGGAATAAAGTATAAGAGTATTTTTTCCATAAGTCTTATTCTCAGAGAGATAAAACCTAGAGAGCTTTGGAGACATATGGGGAAGCTGATAATTCAGGGAAGGCAGCAAGAATATTTTTCTGGGAGAGTGGCGAGATGTTCCTTGAAATACTAATTTGTGTTAATTTTTTCTTACACTCACTGGTAGGTAGAATTCAACATGAAAGATAGTTAAGAGAGTTTCTAGCTGGGATAACTAAAAAGACTTGCAACTTGGAAGAAAGAAAAAACTAAAGTCATAATAATGCCAGGCAAATACATGATGGGTATAATCACACAGCAGCAATGAAAATATAAATGTTTGATGCAAAAGAGGCACTGTAATTTAGGGTAATAATATTTAGCACTTTAGTTTGATCTTCAAAAAAGTCACAATGTTAATAACCCTTTACAATTGGTAATGAAGCTTACTGGACAAAGGGAAATACTGTTCATTGCACCTTTTGATCTCTTTAAAATTAAAAGAGAAAGAGAGATACCATCTCTCTATACAGCAGGTTACAGAATACGGTCCAGGGCATGTAAGCAACACTATGGATTATCAAATTAGAATTCTCCTCTTAGACATTTTTACAACAACTTTAGAAAACAGGTAATGAGCATATGTGTAAATAATTTGTTTCTGAGTTGAATATACAAGTTTTATGACCTTTTTATATACTCTTATCATTTTAGGTAGACCTTTTGCTAAATGCCAAAGTCACCCCTGGCTCAATGCTTGACTGAAATGCAGATAAGGCTCAATGATCTGTCTAAGACCAAACGTGTAGTTAATGGCAAAGCCGAGATAAGAGCTTGGGGCTTCAGGGTCTTTCATTTATCTCATGCTTTCCTCACTAAAGAATACTTGTGCTTTCTATAGTTCAATGTGTATACATTTAAAGAGAGGTCAAAATCCCAAATTGCTTACCAGAACAGACTTGAAATTTGTCTGGTATTTATAGAAAATTACCTATGAGTGTATACTCCCAAAGTAATCTGAATATGTATTCTGGAAAAATGATTATAATTTAAAAACCATCATATATTATCATTAATACATAATGACTTTATAATCTGTATTAATTAGGGCAGCATGGTGTAGTGAGATTGTATTCTACTGGTTACTAATTGGACAATCTTTCTGAAAGCTTCTCACATTTCACCTTTATCCTTCCAAAGTGCTCCTTTCAGGTTTTTTTTTTCTATAGTACCTACTCTCTAGTGTGGGCTATAATTTGCTTATTTATTATGTTTATTGTTTATTATCCATGTCTCTTGACTAAAATTTAAACTCTACAAGAACAGTTATTTTCTGAGTGTTTGTGCTAAGCAGTCTTCAGGTGAAATACCTGATCTATATATTCATGTTTCACAAAGTTAGCCATTGAAAAACTAGATGTATATGCACAAGTTGTTCCAAACATACTCAGGAAAACATTTCTACATCTTAGTGAGAGAATGAGGTTTCTTTTAAGAACAATAGTTAGAGTTGGAAAACAAACTCATCCTTCTGGATTTCCCTGGTACTGTGTGGAAGAAGTGGAGGAAAGATGGGCAACATCTGTGGTATACACAACCTGCCATCTTGGCCTTTTCTGGGAAATCCCTGGCTACATGGCAAGATAGCAAAGGGCCAGTTATTCTCATTGGCCTGGGAGATGGTGGGATTGAGGAAGAAATGAGTAGTAAATCATCACAAGAGGACAGGGGACAAGAAGCAGTTAGAGTAGAGAGGTTGGGAATGGGAAGTCTAGAGAAACAGTGCTATGATTTGGGTAGGTGTTCCCCAAAGGCCCCTGATTAAAGGCTTGATTGCCAGCCTGTGGCAATTGGAAGGTGATGGAACCTTTAGAAGGTAAAGTCTAGTGGAAGGAAGTTAGGTCACTGGGAGAGTGCTCTTCAAGAGAATATTGGGGCCCCAGCCCCTTTTTTGTCTCTCTTTGCTTCCTGGTCACCATGAGGTGAATAGGTCTCCTCTACCACACGCTCCTGGCATAATATCCTGTGCTGCTGCGTACTCAAATCATCAGGTCCATGGGACCACAAACTGAAACCTCTGAAACCATGAGACAAATAAACCTCTCTTCTTTTTAAGTTTATTATTTCAGGTATTTTGTCACAGTAATGGAAAGCTGACTAACATAGAGGGAGTCCAAGCAGCTACAGTGAGTGGGAGATGTAAGAAACTGAACCTTTTTAATTTTTTAATATTTTTATTGGTGTATTATATTCTTATAGTCTCACATTATAATGTAGTTCATAGTGACAGTGACATACATGCACACAGGTTGGTGAGTTAGAGGGAAAAAAATCCCTGGAATTCCTTTTTAATTACTTTGGATTTTTTTTCCATTTGCAAGTTGGAGACAGTATCTGTGAGAAGATGGTTGTGAGGATAAAATTAATCTTCCCCACTCTTTCCTTACTACCTTACTTCACCAAGATTCTGACCCATAACCTTTTCCTGAAAAAAATCCTCAGATGGCTGTTGATCATGTACATGCATATAACAATTATAATAACAACTGATCATTTGTGATTGTGATTGTGAGCTCTTCATGGGCAGTGTTATGTCCTCTTTGTTTTTATGTCTTCAGTGCCAGGCGCAGAGTCTGTTTCAGCTTATGTACAAATATACATCAGGTAAATGAAGAATGAACAAATGAATGACTATGAATGACAGTTTCTAACATAAAAATGAGCATTACCTTCCTTTGTCCTCCCTCCAATTAAAGCCAATTCCTAATATAACAAATTATTCCCAACAGTTTCTATTTTAGTTTGCTTAATTTAATCATGCACACTATCAGCAGATATTTACTGAATTCTCCCTCTGACCCCTCTTTGTGATAGATGTAAAGGGTGCAAAGTTGGAGACAGAGTTGTTCCAACCCAGAGAGCTAACATTCCCGAGAGAACGCAGACCTGCCAACCAACATTGCTAGGCAGCACTATAATTGCTTACTCTAACGGAGGATGCAGCAAAGGCAGTAGAAGAGAAGAAGACTTGAGGCTCCCAGAGGAAACATGGAAGGCATTTCCATGGAGAGACGCTAAGCTGAGAGTTGAAGATAGAGTAAGAGTTGGATGCATGAACTTTAGGGAATGTTCTTACAGAGAAAGCAGTGAGCTTAAAGCATAGAGACTCAATAGCGGGCAGCATTATGGAATTGCAAGATGGAGTGCTTGGGAGTTGTGAAGTTCAAGTGAAAAGTGGCAGGAAGCCATGCTGGACTGATGGAGGTGAGACTGTGAGAGGCCTTGCATTTGCATCAAGATGTTTACAGTTCCATCGAGATGTTTACAGTTCATCCTGAAGGCCATATGAAAACATTGCAAGATTCGTGGCAGAGGGGATCAGATTTGTGTATTTGAAGAGATTATCCTGACAGTGATGAAAAGTTGGGTTGGAAGGTGTCAATGAGGCTAGGAGGTATCTTCAATAGCCCACACAGGCCTGGAAGAAGTACTTAGGAGTGATACACAGGAAAAAAATAAATATAAAAAAAATTAGTGGGTGATTATATCCTGCAAAGCAATGGACAGGGATAGAGAGATTCACCACTTTCCAAATTTGGGGGCCCTGACAAAATTCTATGAGACACTAAATTATATGAGATGTTAGATACTGGGTGACTTAAAACAACACAAACAATACTCATATTTCTGGAAGCTAGAAGTCCCAAATCAAGGTGTTGGTAGGGCCATGATCCCTCTGAAATCTACGTCGGAGAAGCCTTCCTTGCCTCCTCCTAGTTTCTTGTGCAGCCATCAATCCTTCGCATTCCTTGGCTTCCTTCTGGATGACTCCAATCTCCATTTCTATTGTCACATGGCATTTTCATTGTATCTGTGTCTTTCCTTGGCTGTCTCCTCTCTTTTTTTTCTTTTTGTAAAAACACCAGTCATATTGAGCTCAGTCTGCTTCAAACTGTGATGTGCAATGGAGGCAGGTGTTGGGCAGCAGCAAGTTAAGATGGTAATACAAGTAGAAAGAAAGATGTCCTAGAGATAGTCAATAAGTTAGTGTGTCTCATCACCCAACTATGAATGGGAAGGGAGAAAAACTACAGGGAGATTTTGACAACCAAAAAGGGAGTTCTTTATTTATTTAAACCATAGAAGAGACTTGAATTGTTTTATGAGCATATATATATATAAAGTCAACAGAGACACTTATGTATAAAGTAGAGACAAAATTGTGGTGATGAGACCTTATGGTAGACTGAATAATGCCCCTCCCATCTCCTGCCCAACGATGTGCCTGCTCTAATTTCTGGAGCCTGGAAGTATGCTGCCTAACATGGCCAAAGAGCCTTTGTGGCTGTGATTAAGCTCTGGATCCTGTGGTGGGGAGATTATCCTGGGTAACCTGAGAGTGTCATATAATCATAAGGGCTATTGTCAGAGGGACTCTGGAGATCAGAGAAGAGAGAAAATTCTGCACTGCTGGCTTTGAAGATGAAGGAGCTGTAAGTCAGAGAATGCAGATGCCCTCTAAAAGCTGGGGAGGCAAGTGAAAAGATTCTTCTCGAGCCCTCAAAAGAGTCTTCAAAAGAGTCTTCAAGTGAATCCACTTTTAGACTTCTGACCTCCAGAACTGTAAGATAATACACTTGTGTTGTTTTAGACCACCGAAGTTATGATAATTTGTTATAGAAGAGATAAGTAATTAACTCAGTCTTAGATATGAATTTCTGAAATGTACAAATATAACTTTGGCATACACATTTTAAATAAAATGGTCTGTTCTCTTGCTGAGCAACCAGAGAGGTTTAGACATGCTTCTAGGGATAAGATAAGGCAAACATATATATTGCATAGTCAAATATAAACTTATTATATAACAGTATACTCAAATATACAGCAGGCCTTGTGAATCACTAAAAGATTTACAAGTTTTATTCTTTCTAATCTTCTAAATATAAATAAAATTTCCAGTACTCCACAAGAACATTAGAGAACTCAGCAGACTTCTGCATTTTTGTACATGGACCTTTTAAGAATAATTAGATATTTCAGAAGTTGAAAACAAAATCAGCCTGATAATGTAAATAGGAATCCCATATTTAATATCAGGTATAAGATTATCAAAGTTCAGGGAAAGCTGACTGATTTAATATTTTCTTATTACTGGTTACCATAGAGGTATTTCTATGGCAAAAATATCCTTCTATGAGGCAGAACCAAGATTGTCTTGTTGCTTTTTAAACCTCAGAGCTTAGATTGGCCTGTATCATTTTCTTATTTCGAGGGTCACTTTTCAACACAGGAGCACAGCTGTATGAGAGTCCTCCTTCTTTGGAAATACAAAAATAACACAACTTCCTATTATATTTCAATTTCATTATAGGACAATTTCAGGCTGACCCAGGCTGTGTGACTCACTAATGTCCAATCATCATATGCAGTGGAGATAGCAGAATGAAGAGCTAGCCTTTCCTTCATCTGGAAAATCTGCAGACAAATGTTTATTTTATGAGGATGCTTCCTCTTCCCCCATTGAGCTTATAGCACATAACTAATGCTGGCTGAATTGCAGCACTAAAGGCAATATCCAGAAATTACTCACATTTCCTGATCTTGTTATTTACTATGGGTATGTGCATCACATTATTTACTTGCAGCCACATTTCATAGATAATTGCACTCGTGTAAATTCCTCAGCCACCAAATAGTCATCCATTTAAATTGGGCCCTTCCCCCATCAAAGGGAAGAATCCATCTTGGGAGGCAGCAGACTCAAGAATAGCTTAGAAACACTCTTTTACAAGTGTCTCTGATCTAAATGAGAAGCTACTGCAGTGGCTCCATTTATTTTGTAACATGATCTGTCTTGCTACTGGGCCTCTGAGTGTTTACCCTGGTTTTGCAATTTTTATTTAGGACTCATTCTTCCTCTAAACTCTTGCAGAGCTTAGTGATTATCTTTGAAGATCCTCCCCACCCCACCCTCCACCCAACTCCCAATAATAATGACTGCCAATGTCACTAATGCATACTAATAATGGTTTCCATGTTTTGGCTGCTTGGTACGTGCCCTTTATACACACGGTCTCTTTGTCATTCTCAATACAGTAATGTGTGGTGGTTACTAGTAAACCCATTTTTTGATGGTGAAATGGAGACTCATGGAAGACCAGTATCTTGCTGATGGCCATAAAGGTACTAAATTCAGGAAGTAGGGTTGAAAATCAGTCAGAACTCTTTTTCCTGTCTCTACATTGCCTTTAATAGGACTAGTCGTATGAAATAAATAATCAATGGATGACTAACTTTTTAAAATTCATTTTTCCATTTTTAAAATGGCAATAAATGTTGCATATGAAAAATAGAAGAATGATCTAATTTTGGAGCATTTTTGTTAATGTTTCCTTAACCTATAAAAATGTAGACAACCCAGAGGTAAAGGTTGTCATGTTGAAGACCAATTCAGTCTTTGCCTCATTTTTGCAGAAGTCCAGTGTAATGTCTTTTCTGTAGGACATGGTTGTAAAGAGCTGGATAAGAACATCCAGAAAGGTTCCAGTAGCTAAGTCTCTTGTCATTCAGACTGGTCAATAGAATGTGGGTTCAAGTGGGGCCTGTGAGAGGTCTCACATGATCCTCCTCATTCTCTCTTTTCTTCCAAAAACTGGATAGGCACAGAGGATCCAGCAAAGGATCCCAAGGAACTCTAGAAGATGGGATTGATACAAAAAAGAGGGAAATAAGATCCCCCAATCATCACTGGAAGGCTGCCCACCAAACTGTGTGCAAGAAATGCACAGAGTTGGGTTTGGTGGCACATGCTTGTAATCCCAGTACTTGGGAGGTTGAGACAGGAGGATTGCAGGTTTGAGGCCAGCCTCCTCAAGTTAGTGAGACCTTCAGCAATTCATCAAGAAGCAGTTTCAAAAAAAATAAAATAAAATAGGGCTGGGGGTATAGCTCAGTGGTAGAGCACCCCTGGGCTCAATTCCCAGTAACTAACACACACACACACACACACTGCTTATGTTAAGTCACTGAGAATTTGGGGTTATTATAAAAGTAGTGTTGATTAACCCAATTAATATTTTCAACAAAAAGATAATTGTCTTATGTAGAGTCTATAAGCTACAACCCTCTAACCAAATTTGGTGAACACCTATTTTTGTAAGTAAAGTTTTAGTTGGTAAACAGCCATGTAGATTTGTTTATGAATTCTACATGGATGCTCTCACACTACAATGGTAGGGTTGAGCAGTAACACAGATTGCACATCTCACAAATCTTATAATATTTTCAATCTATTCTTTTACAGAAACAGTTCATGGCTTACTGTCTTATATGCATGACCAAAGAGGTGATTGCATTGACTTTCATTAAATCTTCCCATGAAGATGTGAACGAAACTTTTGAAGATAAACACTGATATATTCTCTCTCTTTTTTTTTGGTACTGGGGATTGAACTCAGGGGCATTCTATCTCCAAGTGATACCCCAAGTCCTATTTTATTTTATTTTTGAAACAGGGTCTCTTTAGGTTGATGATTCTCACTACTTGCTGAGGCTGTCCTCGAACCTGTGATCCTCCTGTCTCAGCCTCTCAGGTAATGGGATTACAAGTGTGCGCCACCACGCCCCACAACACTGATATATTCCGAACAGTATGTTTTTTTTGTGTGTAGTTCTGGGGATTGAACTCTGGGGCATTCTATCTCTGAGCTCCAACTCCAGCGGAATTTTATTTATTTTGAAACAGGGTCTTGCTAGGTTGCTGAGAGTCTCACTACTTGCTGAGACTGTGTCTGAACCTGTGATCCTCTTGTCACAGCCTCACAAATACTAACAATATGCTTTTGCTTCTTGTTTTTTCCTCTCTTCTACTGGTAAAGCAAATGGTTTTGCAAAGAGATAAAGAAGTCAATTCACTTGGGAGGCTGGGACAGGAGGATTGCAGGTTTGAAGAAAGTCTCAGCAACATAGCAAAGCCCCCAGCAACTTAGCAAGACCCTCAACAGTGAGACCCTGTTTCAAAATAAAAATAAAATAGGGCTGGGAGTATATTTCAGAGGTAGAATGCCCGAGTTCAATCCTCACTAACAACACACACAAACACACACCCACAGTGTCAATACTGGAAGATTCCTGTTTTTGTGTAGTTAATCATGATAATGATAACAACAGAAATAATATTTATAATTAGAATGATAACTGCTAGAACATTTGTTGTCAACAGTCAATGTGTTAAATATTATATATGCATTATCTGATTTAATGATCATAACACTCTATGAGGTAGGAATTATTATTCCATTTTATTGATAAGGAAATTGAAGCTCAGAGAGATGAATGGCTTCCCAAGTGGAGGAGCTGCACTGATTTAAGTCCTATGAGTCTGGGTGACAGTGTAGCATTATTGTCTCAGTGTCAGGAAAGGACACGGTGTCTAAGGAGACTCCTTCACAATCATGACTGTCTTCTTGAGTCACTAGAGACTGGTTTTTCAGATTTGTAAATGAATAGAAAAAAATATTTTAAACTGCCCATGACAATTAGAGCCCAGGAAAGACAGCAACATCATTTGGGAATGTAAACAATTCTGTAAGACAAAAAAGTGAATGGACAAGTAGGTACTGATTTAAAGCATAAGGAAACAGAAACCCTTGTGGGAGAAAGTTTAAAGGAGAGACCTATTAGTGTTACTAATCCCTGGAAAGTCTTAGGATTTGAAGCTATTAGGTACTTCTAAATGTGGATTTAAAGACGGAACTGAAAAATACTAGCAGTCGTTGCAAAAGGATTGCTTTGATCCCTCAGATTCATTCCCTTGCTCCAACCAGCCAACCAAGCGATCTCTCCTTTCCTACCCAACCAGGAGGCAACTGACCAGTGTGATGCTTAATTTCACATGAAAACTCAACGAGGCTGAGATTCTGGGTGTGTTTATGTGGGTGTTTCTGAGGTGATCAGCATTTTAATCAGTAGACCGAATAAAGATCTGCCCTCACCAATGTGGATGGGCATCATTCAATCTATTGAGGGCCTAAATGGAAAAAACATACAGAAGGGTGAATTCTTTTCTTTTCTGAGCTGGGATTTCATTTTCACATCTCCACCTTTTGTTGTTGGGATATGGACTCTTGGGCTCACACCAGCATTTCTCCCTTCTCTACCTGTCCCTTCACTCTCAGGTTTTCACCTAAGACTGGGAGATGTACCATTGGCTTCTATGGTTCACAATTCTTTAGTCTCAGACTGAATTACACCAACTTTCCTCAGTCTCCAGGTTGAATGCTAGATTTATGGGATTTCTCACCCTTCAAAATGATATAAGTTGATTTCCGTATTCAATCTTCCCTTACATATCTTCATATGTCCTATTGGTTCTGTTGCTCTGGAAATGTTCTTGTCTAATACAACCATAGAAGCTCATTTCTCAATGATGTCAATATAATGGAAGTGGTCAAAGAGTTGAAAAGAGAGAGATCAGTAAGTACATATTTAATAGTAAGAATAGCAGCACTTTCCTGAACTCTGCTCTGCTTCCAGAATCCTGATTTCAAGGATTATATCTTTAAGGCAATATAATGAAGGATTCTTCATTGGTGAAACAGAATCTCCCAAGAATAAGATCATATAGACATGAAAATTGGAATCAACCAGTGCTACTCCCATTAACCTTACAGTGAAACCCACTAGCCAAGTATTAAAGATGGTAGAATAGAGGAAGAAAGCATGATTCAGTTGCTCTGAGACTCAGAACTCAACCAGCAGGGAGACTACTTCTTGGCAAGAGAAGAAAATCAGTCAGAACTCAGCAGAAGAAAGACAGTAGAAATGTGGTGGAATTGGACACAGCACAGAGAGCAGAGGACTGAAAAGAGCTCCATGCATCTCATCTGGTGAGTGGAGAGTGGAGGCAGCACCATTTTGTCAGGCCTGCACTGGGACTGGCAGCTGTCAGGACCAGATGGCTCTCAGAGACCAACTCTAGCAAAGAAGAAGTGGAATTTTATCGAGCAAGTAATTGTAGAAAACCATCATTGAAAGCAATTACATTCTTCTTTCCACACTCGAATACCTCAAGACACAACTCCCCAGACTGGCCAGCCAAACCACCCAGTGAACTCCTGCAGCTGCAGCTGAACCCAGACTGAGAAACATCAGGATCTTCCTGCAGGGAACCCAATGGCTACAACCCGCCTCCTCAAGACAACTATGAATCTACAGACCAACCAGCCAAATCACCCAGTGAACTCCTGTGGATTTAGATGAAACCACAGGGACCAAGAAACTATAGACCCTTCCTGCAAGGAACTGAGTGCCACTCATTAAGACCTTGAGTTTACAAAGCATCCCAGCAGGAGCTGCGGGGCTATAGGGACTTCTGTGGCAGTAAACTTGTGGGGTCTATGAATTTTCAAATCATCCCTACAGAGTTGAGGGTGGGGTCTACAGTCAGACACAGCAGAAATATGAAGTAGCAGAAGTCCCTAGGGACCCTCAGGTGAGCGGAGCCTAGGGTGGATAGTTTGCCGCACCCCTGCAGGGTCTCCAGAAATCAACACAGGACCACTGCCAGCAGTGGTGCCTGTGGGGTGAAATAACAAACCATTATGCAAGCTGGGAAGGCTATAAACTCACGCCTGGTGGTATTTAGATGATAAAGAGGACCAAGGCTGCAGGCTAACAAGGTCTTACTTGATCTCAGCTGCCCAGAGCAGCAATGGTGTCCCTGGGGTTAAATAACTAAGAAAACCAAGCCCCAGGCTCAGAACACTACAATCTCTCCCTGCCAGAGCTTGGGAGTCCAGGAGTCAGCAGGGGGTCGTGAGATCACAACTATAGGCTGGGAACACAATACTCTCTCCACCAGCAGAGTTTGTACCTGGTGATCACACATTCCAGTGACTCACAGTGCTCCATATGATCACAATGAGCAGATCAGAGATGGTGTTCCTGGGCCATCAAAGCTCAGCTAGTTGGGACCCAAGCTCAGAACATAATAATGTCTGGCTCTGCTGAGCTTAGGTCCAGTGACCAAAGAGGCCGGAGGTCAACACTCTGCAGGGTTGGTTTCATGGGTTTGCAACCAGCAGAGCAGTGGTGATGTCTGCATCTGCAGGACATTAAATCCCAGCCAGCAGGCTGTTGGCTCTGAATGGAATATCAGAGTCTCTGGCCCTGCTAAGTTTGGGTCTAGAGAGCATGGTGGCCTGCAGCCAATCAGAGACTTCTACTTGCCTGCAGTAAGAACCATATCTTGTTGAATAGGTTCTGGAGGAAATACTCAAAACTCTGATTATATGAGTCAGATTCATTGAGGCAAATATATAGGCCTTATTATAAAGGGATAACAAATGAACACAGGACTCTCACACAAAGAGGAAGAGATTGCCAAGACAACAGAGATAAAAATCTGAGAATTGTGAAAACATGAGAATGAAGACCAAGGAGGAAATAAACTCCCACAACTCAACAACAAGGGAGATCGCCAATACTGAACTGCAGAAAATGCCAGAAGGAGAATTCAGAATTATTATTTTCAATATAATCAAAGCCCTCAGAAATAAAAGCAGAAAAAGTATACCAGTTATGAAAGAACATAACAGTAGAGAAATTGAGGCCCTGAGTAGGAACCAAAAAGAGAATTTGAATGAAATAAAGGAGCCAATAAATGAATTAAATACCTTAATTTAAACCACTTTTGAAAGACTAGACCACTTGAACAATAGAGTCTCACTCTTGGAAGACAGCTCATTAAAAATGTCCATACAGTCAACAATATAGAGAAGACAAAATGACAACAGGACCAGGACATCCAAGAATATAGTATAACACACAACAATCTACCTTATGGATACTAGGCATTGAAGAAGATCTAGAAGTAGAAACCAAGGGAATTAGAAACCTCTTCAGAGCAATATGTTTGGAGAATTTCCAATCATAGTAAAAGAGTTGGGCATCCATGTACAGACATTCAGAGCACCAATAAGCAAGATCAAAGAACTTCTCCATGCCACATAATAATCAAAATGACTAATATACAGGCAAAGGAAAGAATCTTAAATGCATCAAGATCAAAAGAATGGGTGGCATTCAGGGGCAAAACAATAAGAATCACTCCGGAATTCTCAACCCAAGTCATGAAAGCAGGAGGGACTGGTATGATGTACTCCAAACCCTGAAAGAAAACAACTTCCAACCAAGACTGGACTGATATATCCAGCAAAGATATCATTCAAAATTGATGGAGAAATAAAAACTTTCAAAGACTAGCCGAAACTAAAAGAATTCATGACTACCAAGCTGGCATTAGAGAAAATACTTAAAGAAATAAAACACAAATAGATAAAAATAAATACCAGAACCAGAGAGGTGTAAAAATTCACCAGATGAGCAACTAAGTGAAGGAGAAATAACACTATTTCAAAAAGAAAATACAACACACAACGACAGGAAACAAATATCTATCAATAATATTGAATGTCAAAGGTCTAAACTCCCACATTAAAAGGCATAGACTGGCAATTTGGATTAAAGAACATAAATCCAACTGATTACAAGAAACTCACCTTACAGGCAAAGACATCCATAGGCTGAAGGTGAAAGGATGGAAAAACATACCATGGAAATGGAGACTGTAAAAAGCAGGGGTAGCAATGCTCATATCTGAAAAAAAACAGACTTTAAGCTAAAACTTATCAGAAGAGACAAAGTAGGCCACTTCTTATTAATAAAAGAAACAATCCAACGAGAAGATGTAATGATATGCCCCAAATGTGGGTGCACCCACTTTTATTAAACAAGTTCTTCAGGACATTAGATCTCAAATAGAACCAAATATGTTAATATTGGGAGACTTCAACACACTGCTCACACCACTAGATTGATCTTTCAGGCAAAAGATGATTAAAGACTCTTCAGGCCTAAAGAACACTATAAACCAAATGGACCTAATAAACATATACAGAATATTCCAACCAACAAAGCTGAATAAATATTCTTCTCAGCTGTTTATGGAACCTTCTCTAAAATAAATCACATTCTGGGCCACAAAGCAAGACCAGGAGATTAAAAAATGTAATATAATTCCTTGCATCTTTTTAGATTATAATGGAATGAAAGTAGAAACCAACAACAGGAAGATCAAAAGAAACTACACAAATATATGGAGACTGGGTTATATATACTTTTGAATAGATCAAACAGGAAATAAGGGGAGAAATAAAAAATTCCTAGAATTAAGTGAAAATTTATACTCCAATAAACTGGAAGACATTGAAGAAATTGACAGATTTCTAGACACATACAACCTACCCAAATTGAAACAAAAGGATATAGAAAATCTATACTGACCAATAGCAAGCAAAGAGATAGAAACAGTAATAAAAACCTTGCATCAAAGAAAAGCCCAGGTCTAGAGAGATTCCCAGCTGAATTCTACAAAACCTTTACAGAAGAACTAAACCCAATATTTCACAAGTTATTCAGAAAGAGATAGAATCTTTTCAAAATTCTTCTAAGAGGCCAGTATCACCTTAATACCAAAACCAAGTAAAATTCCCTCAAGAAAAGAAAATTACAGACCAATATCCTTGATGAACATAGATGAAAAAATTCTAAACAAAATACTAGTGATATGCAATCAATACTATATCAAGAAAATTGTACACCATGACCAAATTAGTTTCATCCCATGGATGCAAGTCTCATTTAACATATGCAAGTTAATGCATGTAATTCACCTCCTAAATAAAAATAAGGACAAAAAAATCACATGTTCATCACAATAGATGCTGAAAAATCATTTGACAAAATACAACAAATTTCATGTTAAAAACACTGCAGGAAGTCAGAATAGAAGGAATGTACCTCAACCTCATTAAGTCAATATACAATAAACCCAAAGTCAACATCATATTGACTGGGGAAAAACTGCAGGAATTCCCTTTAAAATTAGGAACAAGACAAGGATGTTCACCATCACCACTCCTTTTCAATATATTACTTGAGACTCTTGCCAGAGTGATAAAGCAAGAAAAGGATATCAAAGGAATTCAAATAGGAAAAGAAGAACTAAAATTATCTCTATTTGCAGATTACATGATCCTATATTTAGAAGACTCAAAAAACTCAACCAAAGAATTCTATAGCTGATTAACCAATTCAGCAAAGTATCAGGATACAAAGTCAATCTAAAAATATCAGTAGCTTTTCTATATGCCAACCATGAATCCACTGAAAAAGAAATTTAGAAAACAATTCCATTCACAATAACCTCAAAAACAATGATATACCTGGGAATAAATTTAACCAAGGGGGTAAAAGACTTCTACAATAAAAATTATGAAACACTAAAGAATGGAATTGAAGATCTTAGAAGATGAAAAGATCTCCCTTGATCTTGGATAGGCAGAATAAATATTGTCAAAATGGCCATTCTATCAAAAGTGGTCTATAGAATCACTGCAATCCCTATCAAAATACCAATGTCATTCTTCACAGACCTTGAAATATCAGTCCTAAATTTCATATAGAGAGACAAAAGACCCAGAATACCCAAAGCAATTATCAGCAATAAGAACTATGCAGGAGGCATTATAATTCCTGACTTCAAATTATACTACAGAGCTATAGTAATAAAAACAGCATGGTATAGGCACAAAAACAGACACATAGACCAATGGAACAGAAGATGCAGAAAGAAATCCATACACTTATAACCAAATTATTTTCAACAAAGGTGCCAAACACATACATTGAAGAAAAGATAGGCTTTTCAACAAATGTTGTTGTAAAAACTGGTTATCCATTTGTAGAAAAATGAAATTAAATCCCTACCTTTCATCCTGCTTAAGAGTCAACTTGAGATGGATCAAAGACCTGGAAATTTGACCACAGACTTTGAAATTACCAGAGGATGGCATATGTCCAACACTCCAACATAAAGGCACAGGTAGAAACCTCCTCAATAAGGCCTACAAAGTTCAGGAAATTGAAAAAAAAATTAATAAATTGGATGGCATTAAATTGAGAAGTTTCTACTCATCAAAGAAACTATCAGGAGTCTAGACAGAGCCTACAGAATGGGAGAAGGTCTTTGCCAGCTATTCATTTGATAGAGTACTAATATCTAGAATGTACAAAGTACTAAAAAGACAACACTAAAAAAAAAAACAATCAAGAAATGGGCAATTGAACTAAATAGATACTTCAAAAAAGAAGAAATACAAATGACCAATAAATGCTAGTGAGGATGTGGGGAAATAGGAACTCTTCTATATTATTGGTGGGATTGTGAATTCGTACAGCTATGGAGATCAGTGTGGAGATTCCTCAGAAAATTAGGAATGGATCCACCATATGATCTGGCTATACCACTCCTGGGTATATTTCCAAAGGGACTGATATCAGGATATTAAAATAATATATGCATATCCATGTTTATAGCAGCACAATTCACAATAGCCAAATTATGGAGCCAATTTAGGTATCCATCAACAGATGAATAGATTACAAAATTATGGGATTTTGTTATAGTTAGATATAAAATATCCCCTAAAGAGCTCATTTATTAATGTTTGGAGCTGAGGTAATTGAGTCATGAGGGTTGTGCATAATCCCAGCAGTGCATAAATCCATTGTAATGGATTTTTCTGGGTTGAGACCCAGGCCAGTGTTGTGGCTGGAGGTGGGCCCCTGGAGGTGCAGCCCTGGGGATTATATAAATGGTTCCTCCTCCCCTTCCTTGCTCTCTCTTTCTTCTGGCCTCCATGATGTGTGCACAGCTCATGTACTCTCCCTCTCTCCTCCTCCTATTGCCATGCCCAGAGATCTGTGGTCCCTGGCCTCACATGAATTGAACCCAAAACCATAACAAAATAAATCTTCTTTAAGTTACATAGTCAATTTTTAGATTATAGCTGCAAGAATGCTAACCCGAACATATATACACACGATGAAATTTTACTCAGCAATAAAGAACAAAATAATGTCACTTGCAGAAAAATGTATGGACCTGGAGAACGATATGTTAAATGAGATTAGCCAGTCATAGAAAGTGAAGGGTCATATGTTCTCTCATATGCGGAAGCTAGGAAGTAATTGGGATATCAGAGGGCCTTTAGATAATGGAGGAGAAACTCCAGTCAAGTGAGGTGATTGGTCTAGGGGAAGGTGTGTGTGTGGGGGGGAGAATCAATGAAAGAATCACTTCCACTGGCATTATATACGTATGTGAGAATACCAAAGCCAATCTTAATATCCTGTTTGGGGAAGGGAGGGTGGGGAGGGAGCCAGGGGAAAGCCCATCAGTACTATATTTATGTATGTCACTATCACTATGAACTACATTATGATATGAGACTATAATACACACATATACACACACACATACATATATATATATATATATACATATATATACACATATATACATACATATATACATACATATATACATATGTATATATATGTATATATATGTATATATATGTATATATATAAATGTATATATCCACTAGCCATCAATCTGACCTTTGCATACATAGCTTTTAAATGTGTTACTCTTTAATATGAACAAATAAATAACTGATTGCTACATTTCTAGAAAAGTCTTTAAATTATGAAATTAAAGTAAGTGGCTAAAAAGGAGATTTCGAGAAGACAATACAGGGAGCGATACAAAAACCAAAAAAAAAAAAACTATAAAATGTTTCCTAAAATACATAAAAGGAACAGGATACTATTTTTTAAAATTAGAAAACAGAAGGTGAATTGGGTATTAAAATAAATTATCATGACCTTTAACAATTCTATAGAAAATTTGAAGAAAAAGTTAGGAAAATCATCCAAGAAGAAAAAAGAACCAAGTCAATGTTGGAGATGATGTTCAGGAAATTTCCCAAGAAGCAAAACAACACAGACATGAATAGAATCAGTTACTTGTCAACAGGAGCTCTTACAACGAGAGAACAGCAATGGAGGGGAAGAAATTATGAAGAAAATAATGATGAACATTTCCAGAAGTCTTGAGGAAACACAAGAACACATGTACACATATTGAAAGAGCCAAATGAATGTCCAGCTCAGAGAATGGAACAAATAAACAAGCAAAACATAAAGGTACGTCATCATTGAGTTTCAAACCACTGATGATTAAGAGGATCAAGAATAAGAATGAAATTAGACTTTATAATAACAATGTTATAGGCTAAATAATGCAGAGCAGTACATTAGTCAATTTGATTATTATGTGGCCTGGTGAACCTTTTCTCTGATCTAGTCTACTGGGGGTTCTATATGTTTCCTGTACCTGTGTGTAGGCTTCTTTTTCTGTTTGGATAACTTTCTAGTATTACTTCTCTGAAAAGATTATTGATTCCTTTGGTTTCAGCTTCTATTTCCTCTTCTATGCCTATTATTCTTAGGTTTACTTTTTTAAGATTGTCTGAGATCTCCTCAATGCTGTTGAATTTTTTTTCTAAGTTATATACTATGTGTTCTTTTTTGGAGAGGTCATCTTCTAAGAGTGAGATTCTGTTTTCCATGTGGTCTAGTCTATTGTTGATAGTTTGTTTTGATGCCTTCATTTCAATTATTGCTTCCTTCACTTCCTTCAGAGCTTCTTTTTGATTCCTGTTCAGGGTGTCAGACTCTTTGTTTATTTGATCCTTCATTTGTAAAGGCTCTCTCTGAATTCTTTTCAGAAATCCTGTATCATTTCTACTATTAATGTTCTGAATTGTCCTTCTTTGCAATTCTGTGTTGATGGGTTCTGTTGTTGTGGAGTTGTGGGAACTCATTGTTTCTTTGCTATTCTTCCTTCTCATGATTTCAGGTTTCTTAAGTTTATATCTTTTTTGCTTTTGGTAGCTCTCTCTCACTCTGTAGGTTTCCTATGTCGAATCTCTCTCTCTTTGTAATATCTTATTCTGGAGGTAGATATTTGCTACTAGGTGAGCCTTGAAGTGAATAGTCTTTCCTGAATGGTTATTCTCAGCTCTTTGTTGTGTGTTTATTACACTTTAAAGTCAACTTTGGAACCTATGTCCTGTATCCCCCCACTGTTGTTCTGCCTGTAGATCATCAGTATTAGGTTGCAGTTACTCTAGGCTTCCTTCTGCCTGCTGCAAAGGTGATGTTGATGAGTTCCAGGTGTTAAGGTCTGGAGACCTGTCTGTCGCTTCCATAATAGGGAGTAGACTCAGGTGTGAGCTGGACAGTTTGTGCTCATTGCATTTTTTTTTTTTGCGGTACCAGGGATTGAACGCAGGGGCGTTCTACCTCCGCGCTAAGACCCCGGCCCTATTTTTTTATACTTTATTTTGAAACCGGGTCTCATGAAGTTGCGGAGGGCCTCACTAAGTAGAGAGAGTGAGAGAGAGCGAGAACAAGAGAGAGAGCGAGAGAGAGAGAGAGAGCTGAGGCTGACTGCGAACCCAGATCCTCTGGTCTCCGCCTCCCACAGTACTGGGATTATAAGCGTGTGCCACCACGCCTGGCTGCTCATTGCATTTTTAAACTTCCATGTGAGGGCTATTGGGTGGCTCTGTCTGTCAACTGTGGTTAGTTTGTCCTTAGTGTCTGGCAGTCCTTTCTGGTGGTTCATGTATTTGGCTCAATCTCAGCAGAAGGGGTTTAGAAGAGTCAGCTGGTATATACAAGGGCAAGTTGTGTTGAATTCAATGGTGAAGGGTGAGTGAGGAGGAAGGAGCTGAAGTAAGGAATGCAAGGATATGGTAAGTAGAGAATAGAATTGAGTAGAATAAGAGTTTGAGTATAGTAAGGTAATATATAATAAAGGTTAGGGGTACTGAAAATAAAGGAGGATTCTAGTAGCCAGTATATAATATTTAGGTATAGTGATATGAAATGGATTTATTTCAAGGCAAAGAAAGAAAGAAAAAAAGGGACGGAGAGAAGAGAGGAGATAGGAAAGAGGGAAGAAGTTTTCAAATGGGATGGGGGAAAGTACAAACAACTAACCAACAAAAAAAAAAAATAGAAAAACAACCCTACAATTATACAAGTACAGAGCAGTTGGGCTCTGCTGCCCTCCTGGGTCTGTGCGGATACTTTCAGCTGGTTAAGTTCTACCTATTATAGTAGGTTCTAGAGCACATTCCAAATGTTCTCATTTGCTCAGTATCCTATAGCAATAATGTCTGTTCATAGGCCCAATTCTTCATCTCCGTCAGTGATTGGGACCCTTGTCTGGTGCCTCTCTCTGCCTGTGCAGGCAGCCAGTGCCGCTGGTACCTCTCCCACTGCAAGTGTGTGTCTTCACTTTCTCCAATGGGCTTGTCCCTCTCTGTCTATATATATGTGGTGGGTATCACCAGCATGGGACCCTGGCCCTGTGTCTCTCTTTGCCTACAGAAGCGGTGGCTGTTGCTTTGACCTGACTCTGTGCAAACACAGAACTCTACGTTTTCCACAGAGAAGGCTGGGTTGGTCTGATTTTTCCCCAGGTACCATGACTGTGTGTCCTGTGGTGATCCCTGGAAACCCTGCAAGGGCACTGCGACCTGCCGGCTGTAGGTCTGTCCTACCTGAATGTCGCTGGGTACTGTTTGCTTATTTGCACGTCTGCTGTGTCTTACAGCAGATCCCACTCCCACCTCCACTGGGGTGATCCACAGTCTCAGACTGCAGGAGTCTATTGCTTGCCATTCTAGTCCCTGTGGCCGTGCTGGGTGGTCTCCCCCTGGGGCGGCTCATTGACTTATGGTCTCTTTGAGTGCCACTCTTAATATCCAGGGGAGGGGGTGGACTCAGCCATGCTGCCATAGGTTCTGGTCAGGCTTCCGGGCATTTGGGTCTGTGTTGAGCATGGAGTGAGTTGCTGCTTGCTTTCATTGCTGATGTTCTGCAGTTGCTGAATTTACAACAGGTCGCTGGCTTCTTTGTTGGCGGCCTGTGGGAGCTGCAATGTTGGTAGCCACCAGCACGGCCTGACATGTTAAAATTTCTGAAAAAAACAATTGAAAGAAGAAACAGTTGGGAAAGGGAACTACATTACATTCAAAACAGCAACAGAAGTCAGGCGTGTTGGTGCATACTTGTAATCCCAGTACTTGGGAGGCTGAGACAGGAGGATCACAGTTTCGAGGACAGCCTCAGCAAGTAGTGAGCCTTTCATCAACCTAGTAAGACCCTGTTTCAAAATAAAAATTAAAAAATAGGACTGGAGGTGCAGCTCAGAGGTAGAATGTCCCTGAGTTGAATCCCCAGTACCACAAAAACTAAACAAAACAAACAACACCTACAACAACAAAAACAAAACAGCAACAAAATAATGATAGCAGACTGATTAAGGGAAATGAGAAATACTAGAAGATAGTAAAACAACATTTGTGAAATGCCAGAAGAAAATAACTGCCAATCATGTATTCTCTCTCCAATAAAGAAAAAAATAAAGATAAAAAATTTAAAAAGCTTCACATATGAGGAAAGAGAAAGATGTATTTAAACATGTCTTTAAAAGATGTCTTTAAACAATTTAAAGATGTCAAGCCAGGCGTGGTGGCGCACGCTTGTAATCCCAGTATTTTGGGAGGCGGAGACCGGAGGATCCGGGTTCGCGGCCAGCCTCAGCTCACGCACGTGCGCGCTCTCTCTCTCTCTCTCTCTCTCTCCCTGTCTCTCTCTCTCTCTCTCTCTC